>JAUIMY010000068.1:0-85963 GCA_033557855.1 Hydrochus callosus | reverse complement strand
GTCTCCCATTTTAAAAGCGATGCTTGGGAGTCGTCAAAAGGAGATCTATTCACATCAAACGATTGCAGGGAAATGGAAGTGACGCCAAGCGCGTACGTCATTTGTGTCAAATGACGCATGCGCTGGCTTTATGTTTAAGTCAATGTGAAAGAAAGAGATGGATAGATGTTTCCGGGACGGCTTGGCGGTAAAAATTGAAATAGTTTCTCGCCCATTCTCTGCATATTTAGTGCTTGTTTTATATCATTTAACCACTCAAAATCCTAAATTGGACTCGAATAAAAGTAAAAAAAATCGTTAAAAGCGCAAATTAAATTTTATTTTGCGCGGCAATTTTGAAAATTAAAGTTCAAGTTGGCTGTGATATTTTGAGAGAAGAGAATGGAGTGAAAAAGGGATGTGTATTATTAGGTTTTACGTCAATTCAAATTTTCAATAAATCCAATAATTTTTCAATAAATGTCAGTTGATCTGTCAACAAAATGGACTTTACTTCGAATAAAATACTCAATATGTTCAGTGGAGAGAATATAATAGCGAAAAACTTGAGATTTTGTTAGTGGTTTCTTCAATTTTGACATTAGTTTGACAGACACCTGACACGTCACATAAACGGATCTAATCAAAGACAAACTTAAAAATTTGCGTCATAAATGAACGCCAACTCGATATTTTTACATAATTAGAAAAAATAAAATTGAATTTTTAAGGGTATAATAAAAGTTCGTTTTGAAGGGTAGGAAAACGGATCGGAAAAATAAACTCCCAAATGTAAAAATATGTACCCTTTATTTAACTTACGCGTATTATCTCTAACACTCAGTTGAATAAGTGGTATCTTTCTATAAATAGTCACAATAAAGATTATAAAGAAAATGAAACGATTCAATATAAATATAAACAATCAATCTCCGACTTTCAGGCGAATATCAAGTGTTGGAGTGTTGGCTTGGTGTCATCCCCCCGCTGTGCTCGGGACTGTACTTCTGTTTTTTCCGCTTCTTCTCTTTCTTCCGTTTCTTCCGCTCTTTGTCGTCGTCGTGCCTCTTCTGTTTCTTGTGCTTCTTTTCGTGGGTGTCCTGGCCCGGCTCCGTGACGGGAGCCTCCTGGCTCGGCGGCCCGCCCTCCCTGTGCTTGTGCTTTTTATGCTTGTTCTTGTGTTTCTTGATCGGTGCTTGGTTGGCGTAACGATACTGCTCAGGTAACTGTAAACGTGCGAATCGAAAATGGTCAAATTGGAGTAATTTGCGGAATTTCCGTTTCTTAATTTATGTTTCTTTAATCTGGATTTTGTAATAACATAATAAAAATTCAAATATTACAGGTCCAGGATGTAACCGGAAACCATCGAGTTGCACACTCGTCAAAGGTAACAATTCCTTGCCTCCTATAGGAGGCTTTTCTATCACGGATCTCAAAGAACTGTTGTCTTGTTGTCCAGGCGCGTCTATAACCCCCGGCAAAGTGGGTAGGAAGGAGGACAGCTGTTCTTTCAACTTCTTCCCGCTGAATTTACTGTACGAATGCTCCAAGCCATGATAGGCCATCAAGTTTGTAGCCCCAGTCAGTTCCGAGCGTCCTGAAGAGCAACAATCAACAATGCAACACTAAATTCACAGACGGCGTTCGCATGCATCGCATATTGCGGGCGGAACGGCCCGAAATATTGTTGTTTTGACGTGAATAACAATGCACACCTGGTGGCTCCTTCATCAAGTAGAAGGGTCCACTCGGGACAATGGAGGGATTTTTGCCTAGCAGAATCGTCGTTTTCAGTGTGCCGGATGAATCTTGTCGGGAAACAACAGGGGACCTGGCCCCTCTGGGTGAAGATTTCGGCGAGTATTGTTCCACTTTACGAAACTGATCACCCATCATCATACTTGCTACATCGTTTGCCGAACGATAGCAAACGCAGAGAACACGCAATGCCCGTGCGCATGCCCGATTTCCCGGCGTGCATTGCGGTCGATCTGTCGCCGCTTCGAATTCCCATCACTTCTAAACTATATTGACAACCATTTTTCAGGTTTTTGACGGCGAAGTTGTTCGTATAACACGAATTTTCCCGATTGAGGAAAATCATGTTCGGCTACTTATCGTTAGGTTGGAAGAGACAGTCATAAGTAAAAAAAAACTGTTATTCTTGAGAAGAAGTGTTTAATTATTCATTTAATTTATGTTTAAGGGGTATAATAATAGAAATTAATAACTTATCGAATATAAATTCAATTTTTTATTGTTATATCTCATTTCATTAAATTTTTTTTTACGTATTTTTCGAAGAAATTCCATCTCCATTTTTTGGAAAATATGTTTAAAAATTAAATTCACGAAAAGTGACGAGAAATTGAAAATTTCGTATTCTGCGATGAAATAACATACAAGATTTCTCCCAAACTTGTTCTCCTGGCTTCGGGTTCCCCACTCGATTCAATCGTCCATCACCGTGATAACCGTCAAGTTTCCCTTTTTATTTGCAGTGGCGGGAATTCGAAGTGATGGGACCGCTGTCAAACACCTGTCATTCTCATTAGCCCGAATGTCACTTTTTGACGTTTGCGTACGGTAATGTTTTCTATTCCCGACGACCGCCAGTTATTTTTGCTTGAAGCGCCGAAAACTCGGCGTTCGATCGCCGAATAAATAAACACCACGTTCGGTATGCCGTCGCAATCAGCGGATCAGTTCGAGCTGCCCGTGGAACTTTGTTCGAAACCTCTCGCTTTGGTGGGAGTAACCGGATTAGACACTCTTAATAATGCAGTGCACAAAGCCATTTGGGAAACGTTCAGTGGCACGAGGAGGGTTGAGAGAGCTCCAGTGCTGTTCCGGCTCGTCGATGCGGCCCATGAGTTTCCGGTTATCAAACCGAAACGAAACTCGTACGAGTGGTATATACCGAAGGGCATATTGAAGCGGAACTGGATGAATAAACACTTGAATGAGATACCGGCTGTTATGGTGGTGTTCTACGATCTAGATTGGAATGATGTCCTTTGGAATGAGAAGATGATTGAGTGTGCTTCCAGGGTGCAGTTTATGAGGTTTATACATTTAACTTATTGGGCTGTGGTTACACCAACGTGAATTAAAATGAATCCTGGAATAAATTGGCTTATTTGACATTTATTACATTGATAAATTGTCCATTTAATTAAGGATTAAATTTAATTCACGATCGGCTCATAGGAATTATCACTGTTTCACTTTAAGTGAGCCATTACCTGTTTTTCCAAACTAACTAAACCAATTGACAAGCCACTCACACTCCGCTATTTTGCCGCAATTATTTTGCTATTTCCTGTTTTTCTTTGACTTTTGTTAATTTTCTATGGATAAGAACAATCAAAATTAAGCTCCATCAAACACAAAGTATGTGGCGTCACAGTATTCACAATGCTATTAGTCAATTAGTGATCAACTAATAATGTACGATTAACGTACGTTGGTTTAACGTACGATTTTTTGGGAACGCATTGTGTACGTTAAGCGTGCGCTGCCTGTACTTGATTATTCGCTAATTAAATTGTTGAATGATATACTCTTCTAAATAAAATTGTGTGCAACTACAATTAACACACCACAGTAAAGACGCTGCACTCAATCCTTACGTTAGATACTAGTCCGTAACTGCAGTTACAACAAAAAGCTGATCTTTCCCCTTACGCATCTGTTTGATAAATAAATGATAACAATTTCAGAGCAGCGTTAGAGGGCCGAAACACCAAAGTCACAATAGTCTTAATACAAAATAGTCCTCCACTTCCGGCAGGCGAAGACATCTTAGCGTCGGAAAGAGCCGTAGCCTTATGCGCTAGCTGCGAATTGCCGGCTAAGTCGCTCTTCGTCTTGCCGCACGGAGACCACCTTTACGGATACGCGATACGATTAGAGAGTGCCTTTTACGATTTGGCGCAGAACTATTACCACCAAGAAATCAGGAACATAAAATCGCACAGGGACCATTTGAATAAGGCAACGCATCAGTATTTGTTCATCAGGCATCAGTTCAAGATGGCCTTCCTCAACGAGCTGAAGCAGGATCACCACGCAGCCCACAAGTAAGTTAAAGATGTAATTCTGTAAGTGAATTTCAGAATTTAAATTATTAAAGCCGATTTTTGGAAAAAATTATTGTATTCGCATTAATGAGAAAAAAATTTCGAAGAGCACGGAGGAAATTACACCATTTATTATTATTGTGTTGTAGGCATTATACACATGCTTATAACAATCTTTTGGAGATTCGCATCGTTGATACGAACGCCATGGAAATACGTACCGTAGCTGGTTTCATCAACTACAAACTGTGCAGGTTGATGTTCACTTTGAACTTACCTAGGGATGCGATTAGTCAATTCAGGGCTCACACAGATCGGTTTAAGTCTAGGATGGGTTTGCAGGAGCTCGCGTTTGAACACCACGCTTGGATGTCCAAACAGTAAGAGACCTAACTTGTCTTCCTTAGTTTCTAGAAATGAAAATCAGTCCTTTCCACACTATGTTATAGATAAAAGAATTAATACAAAAATACTAAACATACGCTGCTTTATGCTACATTAAATACTATCATACAGCATACATATACTCAATTATACTTTTCCTCAAGGTTTAGCGTTTTTGGAGATATTTTCGACGAGGCCGTAAAATTAGGTCTTCCCGCTGTACAAACTCAACATCCAGGAATTTATTACCATCAAGCGGCACAGCACGCAATTTTCCGAAAGCAATTATGCCATGAACTTTGTAATGTGCGTAATTTTAAACAAACAATTACTGCAAAATTGAATAATTTTTTGTTTTTACGACAATAAATGGATGATATTTTCGCTTAGATTGTTACCACATATCCAAATCCAGACCCATTGGAAGGTATGGGCAATTTGGAATTCTACGGCCAAAGGGCTTGGAGGCCTGGAAAAGCAGAACCATTGGACCCGCAAACTGATGCCAACGGTATACAAGCTTTGCAGTATTTGGAAAAGCAGATTAACCATTCTGTACGTATTAATTTTAATTAAAAATAAATAAAAAACACTTATTAATTTGTGCTCTATACCATTAAATTCACTAGTTTCTCAATTCAATTGAAAATTTTCACAATTCTTTCAGGCCATAGTCATAGCTCTTTACGGATTAGCGATCGCCCAATACAAGACTTATCGTTGCCCTCGGATGCGACGGCACTTGGTCATACAAATGGCCGAAGAGTATTACAACTCGCAGGATTATGGCAAAGCTTTCACGTAAATTTAATCTCATCCTCCAGTAATCAACCTGATTAATTAATTCAATTCAGGAGTTGGATATCTTTAAATCAAAAATCTCTTCCAGTTTGTTAACGCATATGCTGTGGGATTACCGCAATGAAAACTGGTGGGATATCATATCGAACATCCTACAAATGGCCGTGAAATGCGCCTATCTCACCGGCAACATCCAGGATTACCTGCAAATGTCCCTTGATTTGATGGTTCGTAAGACGACCGTGCCATATGAGTATAAGAAGAGGATCTTTGAGAATTTTAACCGAATACTCAAGGTATAGAATAAATTGCGGCCTCGGTGAAGTCATATTAGTTGAAACGTTTAATTTCAGAAACACATGCCCGAACCCGAACCTAACGTTCCAGAGAGAGCACTGCAACATGCGCTGTCCCTCTGGCAAAAAGTTTTGGATACCCCACACCCTCTGCATTATTCGTTGGAAATGAATAACGTATCTAATTGTGTGGACTGCAAAGCCCGGTTCACCAAAAATAAATTCGAAGTCGATAGCACAGTCAGCGTGGAATTATTCATAAGGTGAGTTGAATTTAATTCGATTCGAGTGTAAATATTCTACAAACGGTTCGTTTGTTTCAATTCGATGATGTTTTAGATCGAATTGTCCGTTGCCGTTGAGTTTCAACAAAGTATCGTTGATTATAAACACTCCGACTGCCAGTTCGGAATTCGCTGTTAACGGAAACAAATCTAATCCGACTTTATTGTTCATGAGCGATGAGGTTAAAAGATTCCTTATAGAGTTCGTAGCGGACCCGAATGATGTCGATAAGGAAATTATGGTTAGAACTATTCCATATTTATTATACAATTAAATGCGTAATTCCCCCTTGAAAAAACACCCTGTATTGGTGAACATAGTATGTAATTTATCAATACGGGTTTATTTTTATTTAGATCGGTTCCATTGTTCTGTGCATGGGTGACCCATCTACTTGTATTTTGGAACTAAAGATGAACAACGCTTCCGCCAAGCCGAACGGTGTTTGTTCGGAACTGTTGCACTTCAAACGCTCCATCCCAAATATGCCCGATTACGATAACATTAGTTTGCAAGCATCCGCTCAAATAGTCCACAGGCATTCCTTCGTGAAAATTTCTTTCACACACGCTCAACCGGCCCTCTTCGGCGAGTGGTACGAAATTTCCGTGGCTGTGAAAAATGAGGAGGTTCACTCTATTTCTGAACTTAAAGCGGATGTTAGTTTGAATGACGATGAAGAATCGGAAGGAAGTGAGTATTATATAAAACAAGTTAAAAATTTTCGTTCGTATGTGGTATGTTTGGAATGAGTAAGGGTAAATATCATACTCCAATTATTTTTACTTAATTATTACAGCCCAATTCTCAATTGTACCATTGGGAACCATACAAAAAGTTCCGTTTTCTACAAATCTGAAAGACTTGGAAATATCAGAAACCACCTCAATGAAATTCTACATCCGTGCGAATAAAATAGGGACCAAAAACATTACGGTGAAGGTATCTTTCAAGCTAGAAAGGCCCAATCCTTTATACTGTTTCAAATCTGAAACGGTCTCAGTGCCTGTAGTGAAACCTTTCGACGTCACTACCAGATTCTTATCGTCGATGTTCGAGGAAGTCACGAAACTTTATGCGGATGAAGAATTCGTTATTATGCCAATTGTTGAATCATTTTCCCCTTGGCCTATATTGATTGAGGATAGTTCCCTTTCTTTCGTGAGTTTCTAGAATTACACTTGAGCGCGATCCGTTAAAGGACCGCGAAACTTTTGGAGTTTTACAATGATCTCACCTCGTTATTTCCACAGGCCTACAATGTTACTAATCAAGATGAAAAGATATCTAGTCAAATCTCCGGAGTCCAATTAGAATCGTCCGACTGCAGTAGCGAAGTTTACTTAGCCGTGTGTAAAAAAGTGTCTGACGTGCCAATTTCCATAGGAGAATACACTATTAAGTGGAAAAGGTAAATAGTAAGATTAAATTGCGTTTTAAAATATACACTAATGATTCTTTCCAGGATAGGCGGCGAATCCACCACAACCAAAGTACCCATTGTCGGTTTACCCGTTGATAACATTCCCTTAAATTTAAAAGTTACGCTTCCAGCTCACGGCTTCGTCCGCACGCCCATGCTAATCAAATACCATTTGCACAACAAATCCCACCAATTGGTACATCTAGACATCACGATGGACGCCAGCGAGGCGTTCATGTTCGCAGGATACAGACAGGTTTGTCATATTTGGCATATTTTCCATGTGAAAATTTCAATAATTTTTGCGCAGTTCCCGACTTCCATATTACCCGAAAGCACTAAAGTGCTGGAGTACAACCTATACCCTCTGGTCGCTGGTAGTGTAGCCCTGCCCAAATTAATTCTGGGCATTTCCGAAGGCAATTCGAATCCTGGATTGCGACAGGACCAGTTGAATCAGCTGATCGAACGGACGCTGCCCACACATCTATTCGTGATGGTGAGTGAATTTTTATACGGGTATTGCGGGGAAAATGACGTTGCAATTTTTCAGCCACAGATCAAAAATATCGGCCGTGTTCCGAAAGTCACGGAAATACCGACGTTTTCCATAGTGCAATAGTTTTCCTCCGTAATAATTAAATTGTTAACTATTTTTAATAAATCCAATCTTAAAATATTATTCTGCTATTGTGGTTCGTTTCGACAAAAGTCCCCATGTTGATAATATCGTGAAATACGGAAAAAAGAACGAGAAAAAGCGGGTTTTTTACTTTTTTAAAAAGAACTCGCCTTTCTGGTATCGGAGCGAATTCATCCAAAATTTCGTCGTTGTGTCGTGTATAACATAAATTGAAATCATTAATAATGGCTGAGAAGGTCATAACTAGCAGTACTGATTCTTTACTCGAAGAGAAGAGGAAATTGGTGGACTGGTTCCTCCCATGGTCGCAGACTAATATAGAAAACGTGGATAAAAAGGTGAGCAATTATTAAATTGGAAACCACCTAACTTCTAAGGGAACAATTAATTTTTTTTGAAGTGGGATTTCAAGATTGTATTGTGTTTTTAAATTTATATTTGATTTGATTGCAGATTGATGTTGATATAGTAGACATCATATTGATACTCCAAGGCTTGGGATTTTCCGTGAACAAATTCGAGTACGATTTGGAAAGCTTCGAAGACAAGAAAGATGCCAGCCAAGATCTAATTGAAATGACTCTGTCCTGTCAGGTTTCCGGGATGAAGGCGAACCTCACCAAAAAGTTACAAATGTGCAAGTGCCCTTCAAGGGAAGAAACGCGAAATGCAGAGTTTTGGAATATAAGTTCCTTTACGCCCATAAATCAGGTTTGTTCATTTGATTTAAATTTTCAACGTTAATTTTAATTTTTAATATTAATTTTAATTTTCAACATTAATTTTAATTTTTAACTCCAACTTGAACGTTCGTGCCTAATTTACGACGTACTAGTTTTTTCGAAACTTCGTTATAGGAAAGCGTTAGCATCACCAATAGTTCCCTAGTACCGATTTTACCGAGCGCTAAAGGTACAATTATAGCGGACATTATGTTCAAAATATTATCGATCATAAATGGAAAGGAAGACGTCTCCGAGACGGAAAAGAATAACAATAATCCGCTTAAAAAAGAATGCATTGTGAACAGTAAAACTGAGAATAATCTCGAGAAAATGCACAACATCACAAAAAGTGTTGATTTGCCACCACCGGAAAGAACATCCAGTCCGTTGCCTCTCACTGCAATTAATCCAGTGAAAATAAACAACATCATGGGTAATTTTGCAATCAGTGATTTCCTAAAACGTCCAATTTTCCTTTTTAAAATTTCCCTAGCCATTTTAAATAAACCATCCATGGTAGTGAATTAATTTTAAGCCTACATGAGTTGATTTCGTTCTTTAAATAAATTGGTAAACAATTCGCTATCATATCCTGTATTGAATTTTAATAATTCCTAATGACAATGATGTAATTTTTGGAATAACATATACCAATTTTTAAGGTAAACTCAACGGAATCATCCAATCAGCCGAAGAAGCCATAGCGGAAATCAACAAGCAAGACACAACATTCACTAAGGTAGTCTCTAAGCGCATATCTGATATTTCCGCTCCGGCTGAGGGGAGTAAAACCCCAAAGCTAGGTGAATTTGTTAATGTTAAATCAGTCGCTTCGAGGCCAAAGATGAGATATGGAGCTACTTTCACCCAGTCTGCTAAATATTCTGACACGCCACGTCCAACGGGAAAAATAGGAGAGGTACGGAAAATTGGCAGTGGGATATCACCTGCCACTTCAAACTCATTGAGGATTCCGGTGAAAAATGCAACACCAGGAAGAACCGAGCAGAGTGGTATAGTGACTCCCCGAACTAATTATGGTCAGAGAACTCCTGGTGGTATTGGAGGAAGACCCAGAACGAGTAAAATACCAGGAACGTTTGTTTACAAGAAAAATTAAATTGAGGTGCATTTTTCGCTACCCTTCTTCAAGATTCAAATTGTTTCTTGTATTGCTTTGTTTTTTAAATTTATGTTTAGGTGCCCTGTTGGTGTGATATGTCCATTTTGCTGTGCTCAAGTTGAAATTTCAGGAATGATTTAATTTAATAAAACATTCATTTTATTCCATTACTATTGAAGGCCCGAGTGTCCCCTGAAACTAGAGCGAAAGCGGCGGCCACTCCCAGATCGAAACTCGATGGCGTGCTCCTTTTTTGACCGCAGTTCGCCAGCAACGGTTACCACGACTGCCCCCAGATGGGTTCGCACCGACCACTTCATCAATCGATATAACTTACGAGGGCCGAAGGCCCGAGTCTCCCTGTACATTGAATACTCAACATAATTGGGTAAAGAAGATTATCGAGTGTTCAGTTGAAAAATTCATAAAGTTGCTTTGTAGTTTTGAGAGAAGAAAATAGAGTGAAAAAGGGATGTGTATTGTCAGGTTTTAAGTTTATTCATTTTCAATAAATGACAGTTGATTTGTCATCGATTTGTTAACAAAATAGATTTTACTTTGGATAAAGTAAAGTAAAAGTATAAAATAGCGAAAAACTCGGGATTTCGTTGATGTCGTTTGTCTAATTTTGACGATATTTGTTTGATAGACACCTGACACGTCATATAAATGGATCTGATCTAAGACAAACTTCAAAATTCCGTCATAAATCAACGCCAACTTGATGAACTTTTCAATTCAACACTCGACATATCAGTTGAGTCCTAAAGCCATGTACATGTGCGATCAGAAAACCGATATCCAAGAGCGCTATTAGCCTGCGAGTGACTCACAATGACGTCATCGGGAAAGAGAATGACGTAAGTCCGCCGCAGCCGGCGCGCTGACGTCACCAAGGGCCACCCGGTGTGACGAGCCGTGACCTTTTCGCTCAAATCCCATCAAACGCACGCTAATGGGGACGCCGGGCGTCGGGACGCGTCGGAAAAAAAACGTTTTTCCGGCGAGGAATGCCGATGGACGCAATCGGGACGCCTCTAAATATTATTCGAATCCAAGGCCGCTGATTGCGCAAATAGAGAGACGCTTGGTGTCCGGCGCTCTCTATTATCGCCAGTTATCGCTTTTTACATTCCACTCGTTTTCACCCGTAAAGCGGTGCTGGTTTCATTATGATATACTGATGCATCGCCGATGGGAGATAAGGCATTGGCGGGAAAAGAGCGGTTATTTCGAGTTGGCGCTGTGGGCGTCCCGTTTGCGTCATTTTGGAGAGCAATTTTTAAAGTCTTTTTTTTATTTTCGGAATGGAAGCGAAGTGGTCGAAACGACTCCGGTATTTAACGAGCGATTGAGGACTTTTACCTCGAGATGTAAATTGATCGTTAAAAGGAACAATTTTTATCCATTAAAACCACTTTACTCGTTAGGAATAATAATGGCGGCCGCGATAAGCCGCACAAAAATGATCAATGCCCAAACTTTAATCGAAGATAATTCGGGTTCAATTAAATCGTTTGTTTACTGACTTTTAACGCCGTTTCCAGTACAAATTTGGTTATACTCTTCAAAACAAAGTTTTGAAAAAGAATATTTTGGTTTCTTATCTAAACGTGTCTAAAAAATAGAATTTCGACGTTAGCGCCTTTCTTTTGTTTAATTTGTTTTTAGGCAAATTAACTCCAAATTTTACGATATAATTATGATAAACGGTAATCCAACGACATAAACTATGATTATTTTGTAAAATTTTGAGTTTTTTCGGCTCGAAAAACGATCGCCGAATCAAAATTCGAATTCCATCCAGTCACTCAAGCAGGTGGCCATATTAGAATTCGCCAACCTGGATTTAGGCAATTACGCCATAGAAAAAATGCGTTTCGCCTACAAAGGCGGCATGGGTCAAGGTATGGGGACGCCTTGTTTATTACACGCTCGCGTAGCTAGTGGAAAGCCTAGGCACGCGCGGGGCTGAGGCGCGACGCGAGGGACGTCGCGCATGAAACTCGCGCTCAACGTCCGCCATTGCTGTGACGCGCACTTCTGTCGAGCTCTCGTCCAGTGACGACCGCCCAGCTATTTTGACGTGGCTACTACGTATAGCTGGCTTACCCACTCCGATCGCAGAAAGCTGGTGACGACTAATACGTAACTGGTAAGTACCCAGCTGAAGAATAATAACAATCGGCCGCCGAGTTGGCGTCCCTTCGAGGGTGGTGCGGTCGAACGGACGTTCAGTAAACGGTGCGCAGTTAAAATGTCCAGCTCCATCTCGGCCGGATTACTGCAAAAGGTATTGGAATATGGCGTCACGAATTGCTAGATGTTGGCGAGTTTTAAATTTAGCCGGACGGCCCGAACCCGACGTACACGTGCCGTGGTCATCCAGCGCCGTTTGATTAATTTTCGGGGTCCGGAGTGGCCGGAACGCGCTACCAAGCGATAATATGGCTCTTTTTGCCCCGTCACCTTTATTTATAATCCTTGTTTGTCAACTTTGTGGTTAGGTGACCTGTCAAAGTTGACAACTTCGACGCTGCCGCTCTGTTTTGATCAGAAATTTTTCGCGGATTCTTATTGGACAGTCGGCGTCGCGTTTGTTTTGGAAATTGGCAACATTGTGTAATGGCTACGATCTAATTAACCTTTGACTCTCATTGCAATCTAGATGAGTTGGAATTAATTGGGGATTTGTTGATCCGTAGCTGCTTTTTATTTCCGTTTTGGTCATCTTTCGTTTTAATTTAAATGATTCATAATACTTACATTTTTTTTGTTGTGAAGTTACTGTTTAAAATAATTTTTATTGATCTATACAGATCTTTTTTTAACCGAAAATAGTTGTCACATTGACATTCATATTTCTTCCTGTTAAAAAATTTCATGCTGTTTTCTGTTATGTTGACAATATTTATTTGTGAAATATTTCAGAGCTACCACTGACGTTCAATTTCGAATTTGGTGAATTTTGGAAAAGAAGAAAGTGACATGTCAATTTGACGTATCAACAATTATCAGCTTTTCGGAAAATTTCTTTCTGTTAAAATGTGTAGAATATGATTGTGGTTGAATTTTGTAAATAACATTTTTGTGTATAGTTGTTCAAAATTGAGATAATTGACAAAAACCATTCACTCCCCCATCCGAATTGTGGCCAGAGAAGCTGCCACTGCACCCCACCCAGTCATGCAGACGTGTTGCACTGCTGTGCTATAAATAAATTTTGCTGATTCATTAAGAAAGAAAGGCGCATTACCAATAAATAACATTTTATGTTCAGTGACGTAATTTAAGTTAAATTGTTCACATTTTTCATGGCACAATGTGCTTGAACCATGCATAACTCAGGGCCATGCTGTAATTTTCTGCGTTTCCACCTCTTTCCTACTGTTGATGTTTACATCAACAATCAGTCTTCAGTGGTAACATAAGACCCATAAAGTTAAGTCGATCGGAGTGTTTATTTGATTCCCCGTGAGAATCAATTTGAATTCGAAGGTTGCCTAATAGAAGAAATTCCACAAATTGGAAACCCAGAAATTCATGAAATTAATTCTTGCGCACACGATAGTACAAAATGGATGAAAACAAGTTAATTCGCATGCACAAATTCTCAACTTATCACTAGATATGTATCATTCAAGAAATATTGTCATATAACAATCCAATTATCAACACGAAACAGGCCATTTTCATTATCATATCTTAATAATAGTTGTGATATTTTAATCTACCGTTAGATCGAAATATATGATAAATTTACCTACGTAAATAAATTTTGCTGATTCACCAAGAGAGAAAGGCGCATTACCGATAAATAACTTTTTATGCTTAGTGACGTAATTTGAAGTTGAATAGTTCACATTTTTCATAATACAATGTGAGCCAATGCACTTGAATCATGCATGACTCAGGGCCATGCTGTAATTTTCTGCGTTTCCAACTTCTCCAAACCAATGTTTACATCAACAATCCTTCTTCACTGGTAATATAAGACTCACAAGGTTAAGTTGATCGAAGTGTTTATTTGGTTCCCCGGAGAATCAAACGGGGCAGTTATTTTAATTTCGAAGGTTGTCCAAAAGGATTTATTATCCCAGGTCAATTGATTAATGGTGGATCAAGGAATTGACCGAACAAATGGCGAATTTTACGTACCAACGTTGGTACAAAATGGTGCTTTACTAAATTCTGTATATTCCTTTTTACTCGTTGAAAATACCGTATTAAGTTTTTAAGGGGTTATTATAATTTGCTCTTAGGCTAATTCAATGTTTTGTATGTTTCGTCTTAAAAAATTATATTTTTGCATACGGATTACAACTGTTTTCATATTTCTTGAAGATTTGCTTCTTCTTTGCAGGTGCCTCCATTAAGAGGAGATGGACGGTATGGTGGAAGAAAATGGGTCAGTTGATCCACTCGCTCCATCACCGGATCCCCCAGTCCAGATAGCATCATCGGTAGGCGTAACTAATACCCAACCTCATCTAGTTGCAGCTACTAACATTGTACAACTCACTCTACCTAGTCACGCGCAAGGACAAGCACAGGTAGGGGTGTTTGCAACCCCTCCGTGCATGAGCTCTTCATTTCCTCATCCATCCGCGTCAATCTGTCCTAATTGCTATACAAAACCCACTGTAGTAAACCCTAAACTCTCACACCATTGCATGTAAACCATCCTCGGCTGCATCCGCTGTATCTTGTTAAAACAAATTGTTAATTGTAATTAATAGTAATCGTTAATTACAGTTAACAGTACAGGCTGCAATCAAATACCTGGGAGAATTCTGATACCAAATCTGTTATTTTATACATCTGAGGCAATTTCTTAATATTTTAACAAACTGTTCACCGTTTCTAAATGAGCGCTATTTTTAGAAGCATTAATCCTTTTCCATTAACCCATTCGCCAAATAGACTTTAATATCGATCAATATTTAATGGTGATTTCAGTTTGTTGAATTTTTGCTAAATCTTGTTACTTCAGTTGACGAAAGCTGCATCGTTCGTTTTCGATTGATAAGTTTCATCTCGAATCAGGTCCAGTCGGTGATTCAACCAAATCAGCAATCGGTCATACAGACAGCTACGAATTTGCAACCTATGCTGAGCAAAGGTAACGTCATACTCGTCAGCAAACCGAACTCTGTAATACAAACAGCGCAAGGAAGTCTACAAACTCTACAGGTACTTATGCTTCTGTTCAACCGTTTTATCGCTCGAATATTTGTTTTTAATCGTTTCAATTATCACATCCAGTCAATAAGCAATCAGACCGCATTAGTTGCTATTACGAGCACAACTCGCTCGTTGCTGTTTATGCGTTGAAATTTTCAAATGAGCCAAATAGTATGCATTTTTTCGTAAATTTGACGTCACATTGCTCACGGTTTAATTCGGAATATTCACGATTAGATAAGCAAACTTCCAGGAATCGTTTTTTTTTTTCAAACACAACAAATTAAGCCAACCCGTTTTTCTGGTCTTCATGGGGCTCAAGAGTGTTGGTTCCTCCATTTTAGGTCGTCGAGACGGCCAGTGACGACAGTTTCTCGGAAGACGAGTCCCCGAAGAAGAGGCGGGACCTCCTCACTCGAAGGCCTTCGTACAGGAAAATTCTCAACGACCTTGGCGGGGGTGAGATAGCTGGTATGTGCTTTAATGCATGAAAAATCTCGATGTTGCTTGTCGAGTCGTTTGCCCTTATTGTTATTTTGATTTTCCTGTGGCAAATCGTTCGCACTTTCGAAGCATGCTGCATCTCGTTCTCTCTTGCAGACCTTCTGTCTACAATTGAGGATTAATTTTCTATGGAAGTCGCTATCTATGCACCTTATCTGTAATTCCACATTCCTTTATCCTCAGTTGGCATTTACTGTCGTTTATTGTACCTCATTTGTATTTTTTCCCCCTCGGAATAATTTTTTTCCGCACCTAGTAAAATTATTGAACTGTTTCATGATTATAATGTATGTGAAGATGGCCACTTTCATTTGAAAATTGAGACAACTGCATGAAACTGTCAAGTCCTTCATCTTTGTTCTGCGTGCATATCTTCCAGCGGGTCACCTCAACCACTCAATTTTCTACAGCCGAGCTTCTAGTCAATTTTTAATATCGCTGAACGAATTTCAATCTCCATGTTGTGGTATGGGATTATTATGTAAGACAATGGGTGGCTACACCGATAGCGCCAAGTTGCTAGGGAAATGCTTGAGCTTGATGGATGTTATTCGCAGAATTGAAGGTTTTTATTATGCGATCTTAGCAGACAGTTTCAACATAGGAGACAGACCTTAAAAATTGATATCGGTTTACCTTTTCTGTGGAAGATATCGAAAAATTTTCTGTGCAAAACTTGCTCAGAATTGAAAACATATAATATAACCAAAGTAAGTAAGTAAATGGCGAATATTGGCGAAACAGCGCAATTCTGAAAAATCCTAACGCTAAGGGATTAATCTTTAATTTCTCATCACAATTGAACACGCAGAGTCCAATCAGCCGAGGCGTCAATCAGTGTTGCTTTCTGTAGCGGGCGAACATCAATGTGTAGCTTCAACTCCTCTCAAAAAGGAATTAATTGTGCGTTTTCACAGAGGGCAAGGTCGAGCCGACGTCCTCGGAGGCGGATAGTGAGTTATCCTCACATTCTATCCCATACCACACAGGTTAGTTGCGACCAAGTGTCCGTTCTAGCACTAAAAAATCATTGTCCATCTAGCGCAGCAAATTAGTGTTACACACCTGTAATACTAACCTACCAGTCGGAAACAGTCACCGAATAAAACTAGTCCGCTTGCAGTGGAGGAGCTTTGTGAGATGTTCATGTTTCTCTCGTTTCGGATGCTAGAATGTAATGCTGGATGCAGGACCCAGCCATATTTCATATTCGTTTAGAATTATTTTTTTCACGCATACACTTATCTCATTTGGTTGCCTCCATGATAGATATTTTTTTATTTCTGGGTCTACCCGTTTATTGCACAGAGAGGGATTGGTGGTGAGGTTGTTGCATGTTCTCAGCTGTTTGCTGCTTCCTTTGCTACTTCCATTTCACTTCTCGTCGAATGTTGGGCCCGAATTGCCCGACTGACGGACGGTTTTCTTTCCAGTGATACCCGCTGGTGCTATACAAATCTCCAGCGGTGAGGGTGGGCAGGGCATCCATACCCTCACTATGACAAATTCGACTGCTGGCGGTGCAATCGTTCAGTACGCCCAAGGACAGGAGTTCTTCGTGCCAGGTATGAAAATAGAATATGATGGTAAGTTGTTGTAAATTATTGATTTGGAAGCCAACCTAGTTCTCCTGTCGCCTGCGACTACGCCAATGAAGTAGCCAAATTCGTAAAATTTGCCCGACGAATGGCTGTCATAATATTTAATTATCAACAATATTATTATTGTATTCTTCATTATGTTAAATCCAATACAATATAATCAAAAATAAAATAAAATGGATAAATTTTGACAATATTTCCAAGAGTGCAAGATTGGTATTTATGCACATTAAATAACATTTCACTCGTTTGATTAACGTTATTTAATGAATCGTATTATTACTTAGTGTGTAAGAAATTTGTGAGATATATTTTTCTACTCATAAAGGGATATAGAAAACCTGGAGTTATTGTGGAATTTCAACTCCAAATGAAATTTAATTGTGCAAAAAGGAAATAATATCAGAACTTTGACAATATCAACAAATATCTAGTGGACAAGAGAACTAGGTGGGCTTATTTCATCACTGTCACTAAGACAGTTGATCTTTGATAAGTAGCTGTAATTGCTTTGATTGCACATCAATTTTAAGTAGCAGCCGGAGGTATCGGTTAAAGTTGCACTCTCAATCCAAGTAATGCCGATTTCGGTGTTCCGGGAGACAGGGAGTGAGTGCAATTCGGTGTTTTTGTTTGCAGTGGTGGCTCAAGCAGGCAACCTGGCGGGAGGCACGTGCGAGGACCAGGCGCGCAAGAAGGAGATGAGGCTGCTGAAGAACCGCGAGGCGGCCAGGGAGTGCCGGAGAAAGAAAAAGGAGTACATAAAGTGCCTGGAGAATCGGGTGGCGGTGCTGGAGAACCAAAACAAAGCGCTCATAGACGAGCTGAAGTCTCTGAAAGAACTGTACTGTCAGCAGAAAACGGAATGAAACTGGCGTGCGCTGCTGAAAACGGTGTCGGATCAATTAACAACCAGGTTCCGTGGAATCGTAGCTCTTAGAACTGTGTTAACTGGAGGTAATTCGGCGGGCGTGCGCCGCCGCAAGAGGGTTCAAACATTTTCCTTATTGTTTTCGTGCAATATGTTCCTTTGCACTTGGTTCACTAACTTTTAAACTTTGTCCCGTGGACGTTTTCCACAATAATCGTTGAAAGGTTAGATCTACGTTTTTTATTCGAATTTTACTTTGTTAATTGTGCCGAGTGCTTTCGTTTCGGGAACACTTGGGAATCCCGGTTCTCAGCTGTGCATTGTTTCCGGTTCACCCATTTTATTAATTTAACGGTAGGTCTTGTAAATGAGTGTATTATAAAAGTTACGGTAAGATAAAAGGCTTGTGAGAGTATATATTGTAAATTAATAGAGAGCCTATGTAAATATGAGCATATTTTTTGTATAAAGAGAGGCGGTTTAGGTATTTATTCTGCAGTTGTCCAGACCTGATTGGAGTGCCTTGTTGTTTAGATTAGGTTGGTTCTCGCGGCGAAATACAGCAACGTTATACGTTTTGAATCGAAGTGCGTGCCATAAATTAAGACAAGGAGAATCCCGATTGTCCAAAAATTGCACTTAAAATTGATGCATTTTCCAAAGAAAATTCTGTTGTACAAACACCAATATTGAGCATCCCCATTTCATCTTGAAATCTATCAAAATTCATCATATCCCTCAATGTTCTGATCGCATCCCTGATATTCCTCAAATTTCCCAACCTAATCCCGTGCAATTAAAAATCATCCCTTATTAGCAATTATTTTTCCCCAATTAATCACATTCACTTCTTCAATTTTCATAATTGCTTTCCTCTTGAAATTTTTGCAATCCTCCAACCTTCCCCGTTCGTAAAAGCCATTGGTATTCATTCAACCCTCGATACGGTTCCCTGGGAAGTGCATACGGGACACGCTCATACGAACCCCGTAAAATGACGAAAGAAACGTTACTGCATTTCCCTCTTCCCGCAGTTCAAAAGACCGATTGTTTTGGCGCAATTTCGGAGAGTCTACAAGCTTGGAACGGGAAGTCCACTCTTTCTTGGTGTAGGCTCGAATTTGTACATAATGTATGTAATTGTATTTTTACATATCAAAAAGTTTTGCAACTACTTAACATTTCGCTGAAGAAGGGGACTTGCACTCCAGCCGACGGCTCGAGTGCATCGTCCGCAACAATTTTTAGAACGAGTCGTCCTCCGCACCTTTCGGATGTTGCCTTGTCAGCGGCTTCTCGGAAATCTTGGGGGATCCTTTACACAGGCTTTTAACTTGAAATTCGTTTGGCGAAATTTCATATTTCTATATTTTTATATCTGTGTTGCTATCTCAGTAGTGTTTATAGTTAGCGGAAATTTGTACATAAGATTATTGAATAGATGTTAAAAGTATTAGTTATATTATCATTTATTACGAAATAAAATGGAGTATGACAGTGCCGGCCGCATCTTATTCGTATCCGCCTAGTCAATTGTTATCAAAACAATTTTTGTTTTTATTAATTCCTTGACTCAACTAATTCAAAATCCCTTCACTGCATAAATCAACTAATTTTTTTAGTCAAGTGAAGGTCATTTTAAATAATTACTATTTTTTTGGGATACTTTATGTAAAAATTTATTATCAACAATCGATAAAATTTTGTAACGCAGAGTTCAGCTAGGTATTGATAACGGGGGAATTATATGTCCATATTATCAAGTTAGTTCAATTTTAATTAAAAATAGAAATTTCTGGCATTTTTTTTATTTGAAAAAGTGAGGTTAGTTTCGGTTTGACAGCTGTCAAGCAAGAGATAGAACACTGTAATTTGTAGTGAGCATATTAACAGTAGATCACGACGCATATAAAAGATGGCGCCAGTATGTTACAAAATAAAAGAAGTGTTATAAAAATTGAATTAAAGAAATATAAACAATCGGCATTTTGTTGGTTAGCAGTAGTAAATATTCCAAGCCACACATAACACAAACTAGCCGCGACATAAGATCTAGGAGGCTGTGGATAGATGCCGCGTGACGTGCCAAAGCGATTCTCACCCTAATGAAAAGGCGGCCATGGCTAAAAACAAAAGTTTCAGTCTCGATTGTTTACATCAGCGTTCATGTCAACGTCCGGTTTTCTGATTCTCCTGGTTTACAAGTTCCTACGCGTAAAATTAAATTGTACCGTGTCCCCTAAACGAAGTACTAGTGCAAAAACGCGACGCGATCACATCGCTATATTTTCCAGTGATTTTTCAGTTCCATTAGTCATAGTTTTCACAGCTAGAACATTCGAACCGAACGACCGTTGCAACGGATCGCCCCGTTCATATCTGTTCATATCAACCACCCAGTAAATTTAATGGTCGACGCGTTAGCCACGTATCCACGGTAATTTTAGATTTTCGGTAGCCTAAATGCTAAAGTGGCAGTAAGCTGTATGAACTGTATGAAGATTTCCATGGGGAGTTTTCCGCGCAAAACGATTCACCACTCTAGCAAGCATTGGTCAAGGTAAGAAATTTTCTTCTTCAACAAGACTAGGGTGACCATATCAACACCTCCTAGGAGGTGTTGACCATATGTACGGAATTTTGCTGTATTGTCCGGAATTTTAATAGGTTGTACAGCATGCTTGGATGTCCAGCAAAACGTACAGTAAAACACACCTAGTCTTACTGTACTGTTTTAAGCTTATTCGGAACTCGGATTTTTCTAGAATCTATAGGGATTTTGCACGTTATAAGTGTTTTTTTTTATTTTCGATTTTTTTCCGGCATTTCCATCGCCTGTAGCTCCAAATCTAAAATCTTTAGGCCCTAAGTATAAGTTTCGTTGAATTTCGTAAAAGATGCATTCTTATTGTTTTTTTTTTATTTTCAGGTCCACCCGCGTGTCATCGGTTTTTCTCGGTTCGGGTTTACAATTTAATATTTATTGAATTGCTTTCTAAAAGTTGGTGTTAATTTCAACTCGATACATTTTTTGATCGTTTAAATAATGTGCTTATGAATATGCAGCGCCGTGGGACTGGTCCTCGTGGATTTTCAGCGCACATAGGACACCGCAATTAGGAGGGAGACTAAAGGTGCTTTTTTAAATAATTAATCAGCTTATCTGAGAATGAGTCCAATTTTGGAGAATGTTTTGTTTATTTTAATTCTATTCAACCACGCGATATCTTGTATTCCATTAAACTTGTGTTTTCATCTTTGCAGGTAAGGTTTCATCGCGCATATTAACATCGATTGAGCAGAGAAGACAAAGGTCTGATTTTCCAATTTTTTTCTAGCTAGATTCATTATTCGATATGATCGCGTTTTTATTGAAGGGCTATAGGTTCTACTTATTCTGTATAAAATGATTGTTTGATGCGAAATTCCGGTGGGCGTTGTTAACGCAATTTAATATTTCACATTCGTTCTTCAAAGCTTTGGAGATGCATTGTATTATATGTAGTCTCCTTTCGATGGCTTGTATCGAATGATAATTTGCGGTTGTTCAATAAAAAAGTGGATGTGGAGTGAATTTATGTGAAGTGCCGTTGCGTTGGTATACTGGGGAATTTTCTGCACAAAACGAAAATCTACGTAGGAGGGATAGGTAAGAGGTAAGGAGTTTGGTGATAATAACGATCATGGACTGACGACCATGATAGCAGATAAGTATCCTGCACTAAATAAACAATGGATAACGTTTTTGCAATTAGTAAATATATATTTTTTTGTTCCAGAGTGAATAGAAATAAAATGGCACCTAATCCGGTAGATTATATTCTATATGAAAAATGATGGGATGAATTAATCAAAACATCCTCATTACTGTCGGCTGCAATACAAATAAAATTTTTTTCCAAATCATCACATAACAGCGACTTGGCAAATTATGTGAGTATGTCCAAATGGAACACATTAACTTACGAATGTGGAAATGTATATACGGTTTTACTTTTAAATAAAATAGTAATAATTTCAAACTTTTTCCGTAGAGCGCAATAAAATATCAACAACTAACATCTCCGTCTCAATGATAATTAATGGAATCTATGGCACAGACAAACGTGATTCGAACGACAGGTAAAAATCTCTTTTTAGGATATTAGGATATGTAACAGAAATGGCGAAAGTAGAGGATTGATGTGTGTTTGTGTGCAAATTTAGCAGTGTTAGGTCGCAATAAATAAAACGCACTCTAATAGGATCACGTTTACTATTAAAATCACAAAATACCAAAGCAGTTTTAACATCACAATATTACATATCGTACTCTATGTTAAAAAGGGAGCGATGGAATAAATTATATAAAACTTAGTACGAGAAATCGAAGCGAAGAGGCAGTATTAATTTCCGCGTTCGCGTCAATATTAATGGAATTATTCGATTCGAATGAGACGTTACGTTTTAGGAACTTACTCGCTATTTAAGGCAGGATGATACGCGAAGAACTTAACGATGAATCAGTACGAAATTGCGTTGTCGACTAATGGAGTTGAATACAATTTCAGGGAAATATCAATTATTGAAAAATTTTGTCGAAATCTACAGGAAATATTCTATTAGTTTTAATAGGGGATATGTTTTAGCCACCAATAGTAATATTCTTTTGCCACAAATAGGAAATATTCTATTGCCAGCAATAAAATAATTGAACGGAATAAATTTTTCAATCAATTTGACAATTGCCAACTTACACTTTTCGTTGTGTTTCGCTAATAAAACAGTCATGATTTCGATGCATTTTTACATTATCCGAAAAAATCTATCTATTAATTGTATTGCTGAAATGTCTTATTTTTAGTTCTATCGAACTTGAAGCTATCCTAATAATGATTTTTTTCTTGAAAGACTGAGATCACCGATTTCGCATTCTACATTAATTGAGCTAATTTTACATATTAAAGAATCCTTGCGCTAGGCTAACTAGAGTAAACTCGTTTAGGATCTTCGAAGATCCACTCTATTCTTTCTTCAGTAAAATTTAGCGGAACGACTGTACAATTGGTAGAATTATCACCATGCGTGCTGAATCCAGGTGTTCAATTTTTTATAGATGATTCGGCTCTACTGCACTTCTTGATGTTTCTGTTGAGAAATAAGCGAAGTGTTATTCCAAGAGTAGATTCGTGAATGTTGAGGGATTTAGTATCCAAATCTTAGTACTGATATGGTAACTACTCATAGTGAGATTATTTTACTGTTATACCAGTGGCCATACGCAAGGAAGAATTATAATGAATCTTCTTTGCTATAAGATACATGTATCTGATAATCAGTAGTGGTACATACAAACAATCGATGTGATGCCTACATACAATGAGTACTACTACGCTAGGTACAACTAAGTTAACTACAGTGAATTAATTATCGTGTTACGATGAGAACTCTACTTTGGTGAGTTTTATGGTACTAGATTTAACGTGGTAAAGTATTCTGTATTGTGAGTGTATTAGTGAAAATGGAATAAATTGCGAATCCTACATTCTCGAATCTCACCTGCCATCATTAATTTGATGTGCTGAAGTTTAATTTAAGGTCACATCTTTTTCCATTTTCTGTTGAAGACGTTTTTTGTTTGTTACTGTCTGGAAGTGAACGTCTTACGTTTGAACTTTAACATATTTTACCTAGCGTAGTTCTATTTTTCGTGTATTTGTGTGGTCATGAGCATAAACATGGACATGGGTTTCGTTCTATTGTTCTCTTCTTATATCTATATACTGATGGTACATACGCTGTGGCAACTCGGTGCGTGGATGCCTCTCTTGAGCTGACCACTCTACTTCTGTCTTGCCTTGTTGATGTATAAATTCCTGCAACAATTTTAAAATTTTAAAATTTTTTTTTGAAAATTGTAATACATAATTTTATGTTAGAAAGTGCGCGCAAACCTCGACTAGATTCGCGTTTTGCTGCCGCCTTTTTCTTATCGTCCAATTTTGCCATCTTCTCTTTGCTGATGGCTGCTTTTTCTGCTGTGCTTCGGATTGTCGAGACAGCGGTTTTGTGGCGGATTTCGGGAAGTGTGATCACAGGAACTCTGATAATTACAAAAACCATTAGCTTGATCAATACAGTATTTGAGTAGAACATGGTAGATATTTGTATTTACCTCTCATTAGCTCTACTCCTAGCACCATCGTCCTTTTTCCTCAATGGCGTTGAAGTAGCGGAAGGCTTCTTCAGCTCCAAGCCATTCGTCATGGTCAATTGGGCAGTCTTCGTCCTCCTCACCAATCTAGGTTTTCTCGCAGGAACTTCAACGCTGGCTCCCAAATCTTCAGAAGAACTGCCGTGACTCTGCAGCAGAGCTTCTCTGCTGCTCGCCCTCTGCAACCTCCTGGCTTTAGTGGTGGCTTTCACCGAAGCAGGCGTTTCACTGCTCAAGATTTTCTTCTTCTGCCTTTCCACGCTAGCCCTTAGGGTCGTGTTTGTTTGCCTCGAAGGCGTCGCCTTCCTGCATTCCCTTGAAATGCTTTCGATCGAAGAGTTGGAGGAAGTTGGTTTCAGCTTCGCTTTGCGCTCAGTTTTCGCGGGTGTTGTTTTCGTGCTCTTGTTCTGCTTCCAGAACTTCGTTTCGGAAATAGTGGCCAGAGGTTCCCTCCTCTTCAGACCTTCTTCGTCGGCGCTTTGCTTCTTCGCCTCTTCCTCGGCGAATCCGTTTACAGCTTGCATTATTTGATCTGCCGCTTTGGTCAGTTCGTCCAGGATGGTGCTGTCGAATTCTCTCTTGGTCGATTTGTATTTTTTAAGTTCGGCGATGTTCTCGTAAACTGGTTCATTTGCTCCAACGGTTTTACCCACTTTCCTGATTTCTGCTGTGCGCTCTATGGATTTGTTAGATCGGGTTTTACAAGCTGGTGAAATTCCGAGCCGTTCTGCTTGAGTTTGCAGTACCATTTTCCCATTACTCGAGGATTTAGTGCTCTCTTCGTCAGTTAGTCTCTTCACGTGATCAGTTGATCTGTGATCTGAATTGTATCTGTGATTTGAATTTGATTTGTGATCCGAATTTGATCTGTGATCGGAAGTTGATCTGTGATCCGAATTGGATTTATGATCTGAATTGGACTTATGATCCGAATTGGATTTATGTTCTGAATTGGATTTATGTTCTGAATTGGATTTATGACCCGAATTGGATTTATGATCCGAATAGGATCTATGATCCGAATTGGATTTATGATCCGAATAGAATCTATGATCCGAATTGGATTTATGATCCAAATTGGTTCTATGATCAGAATTGGATTTATAGTCCGAGCTAGATTTATGTTCGATCGAATTTCTACCATCCTTCCCATTCACGTATCTGTCCTCAATTTTGCTTCTTTCAGCGATTGCATCATCTGTTCTTTTTCCCTTGCCATTCCTAAGTCTTTCCTCGCTTTGAGGTGTGTTCGATTTCTGAGAAACATCAATAATTTTAGCATCTTTACTAGTCGTAGATCGCCTGGGTTTCTCCAACGAGTGATTCCAAGACTCGCCTATTCTAGCGTAGGCAGGGCTGTGGTTAGATCGAGACTCCACCGTACTTTTATTCGAGTTAAACTCATCGTTCTTATCGGTAATTCTGTCATCAGCATATTGCAACAGGTCTTTTTGCGGGTCACCCCTAGGGTTCAACTTTCTTTGTGAAGGAGGCGACACCGGCACTCCAAAATAAGCCATCTCCGCCTTCCTCGGCGTGCGGAGTACTTCTTTGTAAGGCGACTTGTTGTCGCTCCTAATGGGGCTCTTGTTCTTCAGAAAACGCTGGTTCGCCAGCCTTTCGTCGACCAGTATTTGGTGCTCGATCTCTCTGATGGTGTTGTTAATTTCCGCTTCGATGTGTTTAGGAACGTCCACGCTATTCCTATCAGTCTTGTTCGATGGACTAGAAGGGCGGTTCTTCCTCAAGACCACGGGGGAGAATTTGGTGCGCATTACTTGTGCGGTGTGTACGTTTTCGTGATTGCTCACTGGAAATTGCAAAATGCTCATATCTCTCAGAGTAAAATACGTATTTTCGTACATAAAAAATACGTATTCTTGTACACAAAAAATACGTATTTTTGTACATTGATAATACGTATTCTTGTACACAAATAACACGTATTTTTGTACACAAAAATTACGTATTTTTGTACAAAAAAAACGTATTATTATGAAACAGAAGTAGGGAGTTTCCCAATTCAGGTTTGTGATTCAATTGATTGATTAGAATTTTTTTGAGTGTAAAATACCTTTCTCTGCAAGTGCATGTAAACCACCGGCGTTTGTCGTTGACACGAAATAATGGTCAGTGACATTTTTAAAAGCTTTCATTTTACTCCAGCTACCCGACACTATGCTGCTGTTGTCGTCGTCCATTTGCCTCACGTCTTCTTCGATTTTGCTCATGAGCGATTGCACTTCTTTGTCGGCCTCGCTGTCGCTGTGCACGTCCTCGTAAAGCTTCCGCAACGCTTCCAGTTGCTGAGGAATCTTCATGGGCTCCTCTTTGCACCTCGCTGTGTCTCTTTCAGCTCTCCTGAATCGAGCCTGCACCCTCGGAATGTTGCCGTTGAACTGAGAGACTTCCCTCAAGAAGTCCTTCATGGTCTCCTCTTTACTCAACTTTCTTATGTTGGCTTCCTTGCTGAGATTTTCCTTACCCAGAAGTTCCCTGGCGGGGTTTTGATTGCCTAATAGTTCTAGGGGTTCGTTGTCTTTTCCTAACGTATCCTTCGTGGCATTTTCTTTCCCTGATGTATCCCTGGTTGGGTTTTCCTTCCTTAAGAATTCCCAGGTTGGATTTTCTTCAAGGGGGTTATCTTGCCCCGAGTGAGTTCTTGCTGGACTTTCCTTGCCCTCAATTTCCCGGTAAAACTTTTCCCTGCCTGTAATTCCCCTAGTTGATTTTCCTCTTTCCCTCAACTCTTTTTCGGACGTTATTCCATTACTCGCTTTCCAATGTTTTCCTCCCTCATTTCTCCTGTATTCTTCGATTAGGCAGTCACTCTCGCTCTTTATAGTGCTCAAAATAAGAGAGGTCGATTTGAAATTGTGCGGAGCGATGTGATTTGCGAAGTTCGGTTGGAAATTTGAGTTCTCGTTGGTCGGAGATGGGGTGAGGTCGATGGTTATTTTCGTGGTGGTCGTCGTGCCGTTCGTGTCCCTGTTGGTGGTGGTTTTCGAGCAAACGGTGTGCTTGGAGTTGGAGTCGTCCCGACCGATCCTCACCACGAGGCCTTTGTTTAGGATTTGTTTCTTAGGATCTGGAATACGTTTTGGGTTTCCTTTTTGTGAGGGGTCCTTAGTTCCTCTAACCGACTACACTGTACACTTCACAAATCACCAACAAAGAGTACGGAAGGAGAGAGAGTTGAAGCCAAACTTGGTTAAAACTACGGAAAGACAGGCTTTTTTGTTCGTCTAAGTAGTGGTGAAGGACATGCACAAAACAGACGAAAGGTATTTTACAAAATGCGGGCAATTTACATGCGAACAGTAACCTGTAATCGAAATGTTCGGATCGTTACGTTTGGTACTTTGCGGGATGTAATGATCAAAATGTAGAAGAAAGCTACGCTACTTCGATGGAGACGTAATGGGACTCACCTTTTCCAGACTCGTCCTTCCTTGGCCAAGTGGGATGTCGGTCTCCGTTTTCTACCACCGTTGCCTCCCCTTGTCCTATGTTGACTTTAGTGGAGTATCCTTTGTTTTCCGTCCATTGCATGTCTTCGACTTGTTTGACGCGGTCAGCGACGGACCATGAAGCCCTCCTGTTGTCGGTTATTGGCGAGAGTACCTTGATGCTGTTGAAACTAGCCGAATTTCTCTTGGTTTCTGGGTAATTGTCGTAAATTCCTCTTGCGTTGGAAGGTTCTATTTTTCCTGCACTTCCCAAGCCATTCGCTGTTGTTTTCAAAGCAGGGCGCAAAGAAGTCAACAACTTCTGGAATTCCGGTTGTTCGCTGTCCGAATGGAACGACCTGTGATTATCCTTGTAGTACGCGTCTTTTTTGAAGGAGGTCTCCCGGTCTGAAGCGAAGTCTTCGTAACCGTGGAAGTTTTCGCTGATTTTGTAACCGTTTTCCCGCCTATTTGGAATCGTGTACTCCTGCTCTAAATCCTTGAAGTCATTCAAGAGGTTCTTCTTGAAGATTTCTTGGTTGTAACTGTCACTGTAGTCGTAATTTTTGTAGGGGATATTTTTCGATCGACTTAGGTCTTTCCATCCATTTTTACTGTTTGGATCCGTAAAACCGACAAGGCGATTGTTGTCTTCGTCGATATTTCGATTGGCAGTTCCGTTTTGGGTGGCGATTTTCGAATTGTACTTATTGTCCTCCGCGTCCTCTTTTTCTTTGTAACGGTCTTCCGAATTATCATTTTCGTACAGGGTGTTCCTCACTGTCACAGTTGATCTCCATACTGCGCCGTCATCTTTCGGAACAGGCTTGAGCCTAACGCCCCACCGGTTCTCTTGCCCATCACTATCAGTTCCGTTCGAAGGGATCTCGTACTCCCCCAAGAGGTACGGTTTAGGTTTGACCGGTTTGTTCTTCAGTATGCCTTTTCTCACTTCGTTTTCGCTGTTTTCCTTCGAGTCGTCTTCGGCTTCCGCGCCCAAATGCGAATGATTAGGGTTGGAGTTCACCGTGACGGTGGAGTAAGTCACGGCGTCCTTCTTCGCCGCTTGTTCGCCGTTGTCTTCGTCTGTGACTCCGAAGAGGCTCTTTTCGAAAGAGGTGTCTCCGAAGTGCAAGACGGGCAAGCCGTTCTTGTTGAACTCGTCTATTTGGGCGGTTATCATTCCGGAATTCCGCCTCCTCCTCCGGAAGTTTTGCGTTGGAGGAGGCTTCTCGTCCGTCTCGACTATGTTGACTTTTCCCGAGTCCGCGGCAAAGTGCACTTCCGTCTTGCAGAACTCCACCTTCTTCCTGCTCTTGCCGTTCTGCTGGTCGTCTTCTTGGCCGTCGGGCTCTTGGTAGAACCGGTCGTTAGTGGTGAGGCTCTTCCTCCGCAGCTTGTCTTCTTGGCTTTTGGTCACGTACTTGTAGTCGTCCACGGCGATCGAGTGCCTCTTGCTTCCTTCAGGTTCCGGGGCGAGCCAAGGATTGTCGGACCTTCCTCCGATCGGGATCGTGATGGTCGTGGATTCGAAGTCTTTCTTGGGCTGGTACCATTCCCGCTTGCTCGAGTTGGAGCGGGTCCACGCGTTCTCTTGCTCCTTCTTGTCGAAGTAGGAACTGAACTTTTTCACGCTTCCTATGCTCACTACAGTGTTATTACCGAAATTGTCCGTCGCTGGTTTGTTGAACACCGACTTGTCTTCGTGATCACTTTCCGAACTGTACTCGCTGGATTTGTTCAAGTCGTTGAGTTTCACGCTCGGCACCACCACTATTTCCGAAGACCGGCATATGCCACTGTCCGTGGAAGATTCGACTTTAGCCTTCGAGGATATCGTCGGGGTTTGGTTGTGGACTTGCTCGAAGCCGTAGGACTTTCTCCTGTTGAACCAGTCTTCAGTGCGGTTGTTCAGGGAGTTGTTCGGTTTAGACCTGGATTCCAAACTTCCGGTTCCGTTGATAGATTTTTTATTAATGTTCTCCATCCCGTAGACGTAAGATTTCACCTTCGATTCCATTTTCGAGTTGTTGAGTTTCAAACTCGGTCCGCTGCTTCCACTTTCAATCCCGTCGTCCGATTCCTCGCCTCTCTTATCCTGGTAGATGTCCGAACTAGGGGAGCTCGTCCTCCTTAGTCTACCCCTGACTTCCTGAATGGACTCCACCGTCACAAAAGAGTTCCTCTTGGTCTTCTTCGCGGTTAGTTGGGTTAGTTCTTCGTTAACGGAGCCGTCTTTCTTCTCGTCGCTGTCCAAGCTGCTTCTCTCGCTGAAGATCGAACTAGAACTCGAGATGGACTGGAGAATTTGGTCCAGAGCTTCGAGGTCCACGTTGTTACCCCTAAGAGCAGTGTTCAACCGCCGGCCCGTCTCCAAGTCTTCCTTGATCCTCTTGACGCTCCCGCTGTTCTCAGGCAAATCCGAAGGCCTCGAATTGGAGACTTTGTGTTTAGGGTACTGCAGGGATCTCCGTATTTTGGAGGTCCTTCGCCAGTTCTGCAGCTGCTCTAAATCCTCCAAGTCTTCGCTGCTCCTCGTTTTATCCCTCTCAGGAGTCAGGTGCAGGTCTTCACTGCTGCTGCTCCTCGTTCGAGTTAGATTCGTGTGTGGGTGCGTCTTCGCGATGCCTTCACGAAATTCCACATCGCTGTCCTCCACGTTAGGGAAACTCTCGGTTTTGTCTTCCTTGAAATCGCATTTAGACGTTTCCCCCTTAAAATCGTATTTGGAGCTTTCCCCCGTAAAATCGTATTTAGAAGTTTTCTCCGTAAAATCGTATCCGGAAGTTTTCTCCTTAAAATCGTATTTAGTGCTTCTATCCTCTTTGAAATCGTATCTACAGGTCCTGTCTTCCGTCGATTCGGACGAAGAGCTTTTGTTGGACTGCGTCCTCTCGCCGCTCCTCCCGGTTATCGTCTCGTTTTTCTTGCTTTCGTTTATCGTTCTGTCGCCGTCCTTCGTTTTATCGTTCTCCGAAGAGGTCGCGCTGCCTTCCACCTCGTAAATCTCCACACTCCCGTCGCCGCTGCCCCTCTCCTGTATAGGGGGTTTGTGGTAGAGCTGCCCGAACGCCTGCTTCACCGCCGACTCGTGGATCTGGTGGCACAGACGGGAAACCCGGTGCAAATTCGTGGCCGCGGCCGCCTGCCTCGAACTGAAGGGGATACTCCCCGCGGTCGCTTCCTCTCTCAGCCTGGGCCGCGAGGGCGGCCGCCTCGCAACGCTCCTGCCCACGCTGGCCTTCGATTTTTGCGAGCTGAGGTCCAGTGGGTTTAGTGCCAGCTGAAAAACGCACATGTGATCGGTCATTGCATAACATGGACGAGGGACTTTAATTATTCGCATGAACAATGCGGGGCGGGCTGGGGGAGAGCGCACGCGATGGCATAAGCTTGGTTTGCACTTGGCGGGCTGTACCATAGCCTCCTACCGTGGGCTACGGCTGTACTTCCCTCCGCTGAACTTGTCAAGTGTAAACAATGCTTTATGTCGCGGCATTATGGCTCGGACTGCATGACTCCGGTTCTGTTCCGGTTCCGTTTCGTTCCAGTTATGTTCCGGTTCTGTTCTCGTTCGATTCGGTTCTGTTCCGATTCCGTTCCGGATCCTGTAATGTAGTGCCCTTCGAATACACTGTCGGGGGCACTTAATTAACCCATTATGACCCGAATTATTTTTTTTCGAAAAATTTTCATATTTTTATGCAGAAATATTTATTTCGCCATAGATAAGATGGTTTTGGTAAAGAAATTAAATCAAACTCTCAATTTCCAAAATTGATTGTTGTTGCATAATTATCCCTTATTTGGACGAACTGACCCTGGCACTGACATTGGCACTTATAGTGCTAATCATCCACTAAAATAAAATGAAAAGAAATAGTTGCAAGAAGAGTATATTCTGCAACCGGAACGGAAACGAAGTCATGCAGTCCGAGCCTTATGGCCAGTTTAAACTGTGTTATGGGTGAGTCTGCTGATCGGATTTTTATTGGGCGAGCCTGGTGACCGGATTTTTATTGGGCTCGATCACGGGGCGAGGCGGAATGCCCCGAGCCTGGGAAGAAACGCAAATTGCCGATAGAACGCGTGTATGAATTTAGATTGGAGATTGTGTAATTAGATTATGGAAAACGGGATACGGGCGGCGGGCGTAGTATGAATGCGCATTTCCCAGTGTGTGAAAACGACTGAATTAATTCAGTATGTGATATGCAAGTTGTTGCATATCAAGTTATGACTTACTTCCGTAGGTACCTTATTAGGCATTCATTCTGATTATACTAGCCTAAAGATCGCTTTCCTTGCAAAAGCGAACGGTAACGGCTGCTGTTTTAGTGAAGTTCGATCCCAATTATGAGCGTCCAGTCTGAGGATATCACGCCTTCCTTACCTTACGCCTAGGGGCATTGTTGGGTCGCAACATGAAAAAAGGAGGCAGCTATGTATTTCTGAAAGTATATGATGTCCAGCAACATACTACGTGGTTAATCTCAAGTGATATCTTAGGACTGGACGCTCATATAAAGACGATCGGACTTCACTAAGGTTTGTGCGAGTATAAGTCGGTGAATTGTCAAATCCAAGAACAAACATACAGCATGACGAATACAATAAACTCTTTTAAAACGTTTTGAAGAGTATAATAAAGCAGGAAAAGTAACACTCCAAGGGTAGAACCCAAGTAAAATTGCAGCAGGAAGCGCGAAGACGTAAGATGCGCGATCTCCCTGCAACCATGGCATGGGTCCCAGTGAGTTACTTATACCACGGGCCCCGGTATCAAACCATCGGCCAGAATTGCACCCAGTCACGGCCAGACCGAGTCCCCCGGGCAAAAAGGCTCAGAGACGAAAGGATCCTGTTCTCGGCCAAATAAAACGCGTAGTTTACCGCTCGCCCAGTGCAAACAAAAACATCAGCGCAAAGCGTATAATTTCGGATTTTTGCAGACGCCCGGCACTTTTTCCCTCTCGCGCTTTAAATCCGCACTTGACAACAACAACGGCCCTGTATCACTTTTACGCGGACGTGTAATTAAAAGCGACCCTCCCTCCCCTCCGACCCGCCATATTTTTAGACTTGGCTGGTGGTGCTTATTAATTTTCATACGCGACGCATTTGCAAGCACGACGAACGAGGATGCGTGGTGCGGGCAGTACTCGATCGGGTACGGACGCAGGTGACCACTACGTAAATGGTCACACGGCGCGTCACGTTGAGGTCCTGCCGCAGGTGATGGGGTTTTGCGGAAAACGAAGTGGCTTGTGGGGGAAGCTGGTCGCTTGTCATAGCCAATTTTAAATCGAACTTGCGGTTTGGCGATCTTGAAATTGTGCGCCGGCTCCTGCATACGAAATGTAATCGAGGCGACAATTGTACTGGCCTTGGCATCAGCCACACATCGTGCAAGCGGTCCACGTAGACAAAGCACCCACTGGTATGAGGTGTATTGTGTAATTCGGATTTATTCCGGGTTTGAGACTGATGAATTGTCTTTATTTGAGGGGTGCGGAGTTCGAATGAGAAATAAAACAGGGAACGCTGTAGGTACTAAAAGAGTGGGTGCATGTAGTACTTAATCCAGATCCTAGATAAGCATATTCGTTAGAATATAATCTTTATTTGCACGCCCTGTAATCTACGAGGTGTTCATTTAAAACTGTAAAAGACGAAAACAGTACATGCTTTAGAACTTCGTTTTGAAGACTAGGGTCAAGACCCTCGGAGTACCTAGTACTGGTTGTCAGCGAAAATATTAAATTTGGAAATATGTAATGACTTTCACGAAATTAGGTCGTCATTCTAAGGACCATCCAACCGAATGGTTTTTAAACCTGGTTTTAAAATTGTCAAGGGTCTGGCAAATTTCACTCAGGTCAGAAACTCCATTGGCCCCCTCGTACTACAATCGTCAACGTAGATCGTAAATATTCGAAGTATCGGTTAGTCGGAGCACCTACGGTAGTGGGCGGTAGTGACATTTCGCGATGGCTCACAACAAAATTGCCCGAAATCAAGCGAGTGGGAACCCGAAGCCCACCAACCGCACGGTTTCCCAACGGCAGCAAATGGTACCGCGCGATCTTTACCTGCAAATCTTCGAAGTTGGAGGTTCCTTTGGCCTCTCCCGCGGTGGGCGACTTGTTCGTCCACCGGCTCGACGAAACCGTGTGCGTCTTGATCACCTGAAGCCTCCCTCCCGGCACGTGACTCTGGAAGACCTCCAGCTGCCTCCTGGCCCTCTGCTGAACGGAACCGTCTGCACCGGACCGTGCTCTGGAGTCCACTACCTGCGAAACAATAAACAAACTAGTGGCGACTTAACTAAATGATAATTACAGTGTGCCGGCGAGGTTACTCATCGTAACCGACTCGCTGCGCTCACCGACACAAACGCGAGACGCCGAAAGAGCGGAGGCACGTGAACGCGTACCCTTTCGTACGTACATCGGCGACACGATGTACACATATAGACAGTCGGAGGAGTCCGCTGTTTATGCACACAGCCACACCGGCGGAATATGAAAAATGCATGAGTGTGGGCACCCACGATCAAGATGGCTGTGGGCTGATGGTCGTTAGCGGGATTTTCTTCTCGCTTATTGACCGCTCGATCAAATTGCTTGGAACCGCTCGCCGGGACTTCTTTTCGTCCGGTAATAACACCTTCGCGATCCATTGATTCCTAATAGATTCAGGAGATAACCCTAAGGGCGGTGTGGACCGCTTTGGGGTCTGCGGGAATCAGATAACCCACCGACAACTTCTCGGCGGATGCTGCCAACATCGCCTCAGTGCCAGTGAGCCGACTCGTACATCAAATCCTAATGTAACGATTTGATGCGAGTCGAACCTCGATTTATCTTGCCTTGGTCTCGAGGCGAGCCCGAGCCGTGGCAATGGGGTAGCCGGAAGAATATAGGTGGTTATCACGCTGCCTATTGCCGTTTATTGGCCAGCGCTGATAGTCTATGAAACGACCATAGATAATGCAGATCCTTAGGGTATACAACAGTTGCACGCAGGGTCGTATACCTTGGGAGTAGATGAAATCTTATCTTTAATTGCGTAATCCCTCTCTTCTTCCCTTCCTCAAATGCGTCTTCATCGCTCCCCCCGCACACACCTTCCCCGCACACCCCTCATAATACCCACCAGAAACAGACTGTTCTTGACAATAGCATTGTAAGAGTCATCCCATATAATCCTACTCCAGATTATATGTAGGCATTGTCGTCGAGTAGAAGAGAAGATAGTCTGTTCTTCGTGGCAAGAACGATGGTTGCTGTGACGGTTGAAGCAATGATCAACTATCCGATAACTCCTCCAGTTCGATTATACAGGGTGTCAAAAAAGTCCGGACTCTCTGGAATATATCCCGAATTGTTAATTTCTGAAAAAAACGCTCGGACAGGTCGATTTAATTTTTACGTAACCTATAATTTCGCAACACTCATTTGTTGTTTTGATGGCGTGTATGAACACTATGACGTCATCATATATTTTTTTAATGGCAACATGGGTCAAGTGACATATCATTTCAAAGGTATTCTCATTCTCCACACAATCTGAGATTTTTTCGGAAATTAACAATTCGGGATATATTCCAGAGAGTCCGCACTTTTTTGACACCCTGTGTCTCAAAACCTCAAGTTCATTAAAGAACCTCCCCGAATGTAGAATCTTCTAGAGCGGGTAGACCCTTTAAAAAAGGAGAATGCGCTGTTTAAAAATTATGTGTGTCCCCCACTGAAACAACCCCCACAATAAATACAAAAGGGACCATATTTGGAAGACTTTGACTTCAATCACAGACGTAACTGTCTATGCCCAAATGGATAGAAGCGCACATCAGGAGGAAGTAAAAACCGAACCCGAAGAATGCGGCTCCGTTCTTGTCGCCCCCTGATCCTCACAAACCACATCCAATAACATTAACGTCCATTTACAGCCCGAACGGATGGTTTAAACGGCCGTACAATATGCACTATCATGTTGTAAGCATAAAACAAGTGACCGCAGCCACTCCCTGGACTTATAAATGGCTTTTAAATGAGAATTAAAGACTTCCAACACGGTAGCAGCAGCCGTAAATAATGCCGCACGGACTCGTCGATTGTACCGTCTTGGCAAAAACCGTCTTAATTGTCGGTCTGCCTCATAGGGCACACCTTCGCGAAGCCTCACACCAATTCCTGCCGTGGCCCCGTGCCTGCTGCACATTTGCTGCAAATTTGCTGCAAGTTTACTGCCGTTTTACTGTGAAATTTAGTGCAAGCATGTTTGTACATTTGCTGGAAATTTTCCGTTTCGCCATCAGGGCTGGATTAACCACTTGAACGGCAGCCATTCAGCAAATGGACACTATAGAAGAAGCGAACTCGTAAAGCTGCGTTTCCTGCGTCCAGCTTCTCGGAAAACAAAAACCTCCCAGTAAGGGGAAAAAGGCCGGCAAATCACCACTCCCCAGCCTCACGCACGGACGTCGTTACTATTTCATTGCTAATTTATGTGCTGGATGGTGCTTTAGCGGAGGCCATTGTTACGGCATCCGATCGACTGTGGCGACAGCCTGCTGCTCCTTTTGGCTTTTTTCCACTCCGAACGGCCGTTTGGTCGGAGGTGGTTGAACTATTTATCGATTCGAGGGGTCGAAGCTTGATGAACTAGTTTCTTGCCTGGTCCATCAAAGGCCTGCTGCATTTGATGGATGCCAGCGAGCGGTGGAGTGTTTGCTCGTTAGTGGTCCAAACCATTTGTGAGTGGGCGGTCGTGTGGTGCCCTTAAGCCCGGTGCACACGCACAGTCTTGCATGCGCAAGCAAGACTGTCACAAAACTCATGGAGAGTCCGGCTCCGGGATAAACACAGGCATAGTAACTTATATGTTATAATTATTAATTGAAGGGTGCGTACTTTGTGTTTGATTCCACCACACCCAAGTGCCAATACCCAGAGTGCATAGAGTAATAACATGTAGGCAAATTGATGGTTATCTCTTCACTATTCAGTTATCGTCGCGATTTTTTCTATTGGGGAGGAATTCAGCGGGAACATATACTTTGTAGAGTGCATTGAAGGTTCCTGGCGTTTTCATCATTGTCTGGAGGTCTCAGCTCGACCAACGCCATCAGACAAACGTGCTAACGTACAGTATCATTACCAGGTTGTTCGGATCCCAAGCAACCTTTACGCTGTCCGGAGTTCGATACATTACCATAATTAACCCGCAAGGCTGTGATGCTACAGTGGCCACCGCATTTACATGCGGTTCAATGCCAGAGTTGGGAGTTGTATGTTTTGGTCGATTTTGAGTCGAGTTCCATGATTCAGATCACTAGTGACATGATGTGCTAGACAGCATGCACTCATGTCCCGAGCTGGCTATTAAGCACTGTAGTTACCGTGTAGTTGGTTGTAGGAATTAGTAGCGTTGAAAACAACGCAAAAATTTGGTTTTGTAATGGAATGGAATTCACTTCGTTTTGAAGAGTATAATAATGGAAACGAAACAGTGTAAAAAGGCAAAATGTTGAGCGCGGAGTAGAACATTCAACGCTGAAGCAGACGACGAACCCGCTCCGTATAATTTCACCCGAACAACCCCAACTAGTACCTAACGCGACACGAGGAGAGATTTCACTTTTCCGCTTGATCTGGCACTGTTTATTGTTTGTTCACGCTCTGAAATCGCCCATAATTTCCATCCTCATTCCACTTTTGTGCTGGCCAGACCGGAGAGACATCTGCACGGCGGGGCTATTGTCGGGGATATTTGGCACGAATTGTGGCCCATTTTTTCCTTCGGCTCTTTCCGCGCCAGCGGTGAGCCCGTCTTTTTTTCTACAGTCAGAAAGTGGAAAATTGGCCTCTGCGGAGGTTTTGTGCTCGAGTGCTTGGAAGAGGTTTACATCTATTTAACTTCAATCTTCTGTAATCTGCGATCAATTGCCTCCACTTTTCATTTGAATGGTGGCGGTAAAAATGGGCTTAATTTTATGGAATAACGAACAGCATGGTTATTTATAAGCGTGTGGACCCGAATGGCCACTGGAGTAGTAATTACCCATAGGGGCTCGTATGGATTAAAAATAACGAAAGTTAACGGGTATAATATGAGGAAAATGGTTGGATTGGAAACTGGAATCCTCGGGACGTTGGATCACAGGGAATTCCCATTGATAAAGCTCAACAACCAGTGCCTGAATTTCCCATAAACAGGGCGCTCCAGTACGAATCGACAGTTATAAATATGAATGCGAAACGTCAAGAGGCGGTGCGCTTTCAAGTTACCGGTGTAACTCACAAAGGACGCAGTGTGTATAAATAATTCCACGTTCCAGCCTTATATTATTCAGATACGTATCTGAGGCCTTTCTGGATACATCGAACCCGGCTAATGTATGCGCATACGGTTCCGCTGCATCTGCACAATCGAACTTTCGCGCTGGGAGTCGAAAGGATCGAATCGGAAGAGTGGACGGAATTAATCGATCGGCTCCCAATCCCGATGCATTCGCCCATCGAATGATAAACCCACGACATCTGAACTAACCTTTTGTGCAACAATCGGTTATTTAGAGGCGGTCGTCGATAAAAGTGAGTGAAAGTGGCCGTGTAACTAACTCAAGATGCACGTTCGTGTGGCGGAGATAACGGGCTCCCATGATCCGTGCACACGTTCCCTGTCCGCCAATTACTCAACGGGAGTCCTCCTTTCGGATCATCGGGGGTATCATTCGGAGTGATGAGTCGGTGGATTTGCGGTGCACTTTTTGCACCTTTCCATGCGGAGGACCGCGCCAGATGTTCGCCCGTCTCTGGTCGAAAGTGAACGCGGAGGCGAGACGTCGCCTACTTCGATTTTAATGTTATCTTAATTTATACGCGGCTCTTATTCATTGCATTGTTCGGCGATGGTCGCTTGGTGTAACTTCCCGATGGGTTGGTCGCTCTTCCTCCGGAGAGAAATTAGGTGCCCATGCACTCGGCGATTTGCGGGCGGGCGCAAGCCTGCGCGCAAACACAAGTTCGTCGCGAGCAAATCCGACGCGCAAGTATGGCGCGAATTAACGTGTACGTCAGTGGGCACCTATTCAGGGATTGCTTAATGTTTTCAGGGGAAATGCGTCGGTTTGAGATTTAGGCGTTATTTTTCGGTTATGTGGTTTGGTTTATGGTCTTCAAGGATTGGCAGTTGAAGGCTGCAATAGCTGAGAAAGAGATTATAAGCTAGACGTCGGAGCAGGACTTAGCAATAAAAGTGAAACAAATGGGAACCTCCGTCTAGTCTAAGTACGTACTTAAGAAACCAGACTGATTGTGAAGTACCCACTCGCGCGGCCATTAAAAAGCACTCCAAATGTCCATATTGCAATGGACAGCCGGACACTTATCGGTCTCGGTAATAACCCGTGACAGGAACAGTCACACTTGGCTGGATTTTCTAGACACTGACTCACAATCCGAGCAAAAGTGCAGCATAATTGTGTATAAATAACAGCTCTTTGCCCGGCTAGGATTTTTCGCCCCTCGACCCTCCCGAGACGGCCAGCCGAGCGGCTCACTACGTATCCCCGGCTCTTAATGTACGAGCCAGTCGCGGTGGTAATTAATAGAGCCTTGAACATTGTTGTCCATCTTTTTGTCTTCGGAGCAATTAATTTGCTTAATGGACTATATTAAATGGGTTCATTAGGTCCGCTTTTTCCCTTTTCGCATTCCTCCGCGTAAAATGCTTCGGGGTGTTTCTTTGTTTCCCGCGCGTTCGGAGCGCCTCCACTGGACGAGGGGAGGAAGCTCGCTGCACGATCCGTGGTTGCGCAAAAATTGCGGCACGAGCTTTAGCAGTGGATGGGAAACACATCGGGTTGTATGTAATTTACGTCACCTAAGCGCATGCAACTTGATAAGTGCTTGGTGCCTGGCCTGCAGCGGCTCTTGAAAAAAAATCCCCGGCGAGTCTCGCTTTAATAAAGAGTTTATCAAACATTTTGATTGCTCATTTGCCCCTAAGGTTGGGTGTACATCATCCCTTTTTTTCTCTCGACCACGATCGCTCCGAGTCGTCGGACTAAAAAAAGTGCGGCCCATTTAAATTAACAAGACCGAGTTGAAATTTTAATTGAGACGTCTCGCGCCGGACCTTTCGGCAGAACACTTCCACTTCCCATAAACTTAAATCAACAGCCTTATCCTGCTTCGCATCGATTCCCGCCGTCGTCCCCAATTAAATCGGCGATCTTTTCTTCAGCCAATTAATCGCTTCAAGTACAACTCCCTCTTAAATCAGCATTTTTACATCTCCGCCTCGTAATCACCGCCGCACCGATCGGATCCGATTGCCTGTCGGCGCCGTAAATCGAGCTCGCAGTGTTGAATTATTAATCCATTTTTCTCCCCCAGCAAATCATCGGTTGCTGGAATTCAATCAATCCGACTCGAAGATTCGCGACGCGGAGCCCATCGCCTCACGCCACTTTCCAACGCAACAACTCCGAACCGACTAGCTCCACTAAATCTCCAACCTCCCATGACGACACATGTACCATTGTCCTTACAAATTGCCCCTTTCCTTTGTTCGTGGCTCTCTTCTCTCCGCTTCATAAACAAATAGATGCGAGCCCATCACGATGCAGCCAATTTTCCCCGTTCGCCGTGAAAGGCGGAAAACAGGGCGCGAAGGAACGGCCCAAAGACCGAGGACAAAGCTCCGGGGAAAATCGTTAATTGCGGGCATTCCTCGCGAGTCATTGTCTCGAGCCCGGTTTTTCCCTTTGTCCAATGTCAATGTCACGATGTGTCAGTAATAAGTTATTGTTGGCGGCGGTCGTGGTCACGACATTTTCCATAAACGTACACACCTTGCGTACTGCAGGCCGATGGTACGTCTGGAGGAGAGGACGTGGAGGCATCGCATTACCATTTCCAGTCTTCGTTTGCTTTTTTACCGGAACGGGTGGACGATGCACATTTTCTCTGGTTCGAGCATTCCGCTCGTTCATCTTCTCCGCCGATCTTCGTACCGAACACCTCCGTGAACGTTTTATGGGACGTGTAGGATGAACACCCTTCGACTGCACAATTTCCAAGTGTATTGCCCTAGGGTTCTGATGATTTCCTTCTGGTGATTTCCACCCTGGTGATTCCATCCTCGCGATTTCACTCTCGTGATTTCTCTCTCGTGATTTCTCCCTGATGATATCCTCCTGGTGATTTCCTTGCGGTGATTTCCCCCATGGTTATTTTTCTCCGGTGATTTCCCCTTGGCGTTTTTCCCCATGTGATTTCCCCCTGGTGTTTTTCCTCGTGTAATTTCCCCCCGGCGATTTCCACCGGGTAAGAAACCAGGCATTAATGGTCACAAAAGTACTTGAGTGCAACCATCGTCTCATCAGCACCAACGGTTCTCCGAAAAACACGAAACACGACTCCAAGAGCTATCGCTGGAGGAAGACTCGTAAAGAACGTCAAGCGACTCATTGCAGCCAACGTTAATTTCACTTCCCAAACCTGGGTGGGTCGGATGTTTCTGGGCGGGATCCCCCAAGCCGCCCATAAGAGCGGACAATTCATTAACCGACTCGCCTAATATCTCATTTCTCCCAGCGCAGCGTCCGGCGGGTCGTTCGATGGGACACTTTTCAACTGGTCCAAACGGCGTGTCCTTTTTGGGAAAGCCTCTGCTGAGGGTTCTCCGTAAAGCGGACACTACGCTCCGCAGTGCGCCCAACACACGCTCGCTCGCTCACACACGAAGAAAGGAAGACACCCACCGATCATTTAACGGCCGCAGTTTATCATGACTTCGCCATCCACTGACGTTTATATTGTGGTCGTGAGAAGGTTCTTTCTTTTTGGCGTATCTCCATTTGATCTTCAGCCGATGGACGCTCGCCCTTAACCCCACAGCTGAACCGAGGCTCATATGGGAGAAATGCCTCGGCCTTCAATGGCACCATTGCATCGTACGCAATGATTTTTTCATTACTTATGTCGTGAGATAATTAAAGATTGTCGCCAGGTTGAATTTCCCGCTCAGCCTTCAGTTGGCACACCTGACCATAAAAATTAAAGTCCTAGCACTGTAGATTTACAGTGGTCCTAGTAACTTGGAGTTATCAAAGAGCGGCCAGTGGCGTATAAATTAAATAATACATTTTCCTGAATTTTGAGTTAATTACCATTTTTGCCTCGGAATAAGTGGTAATTTTTCGTTTTCGGACGGTTGCAAAATTTTTTGGTCAGGTCTACCAACTGAAGTCTGAGCGGGAAATTCAACCCAACGACGATCCCTAACGGTCTCACGGTAGGTACTTGAAAGAGGCGAAGTCAAGCTACGCGACCGAGCCACCAACAAAGACGTCTCAGAAGCCGAATGCAAATCCCGCGAGCTCCCAAATTGCAAAGTCAATTTGGATGGGTGCGGCTGTGTCAATACCCAACATGACTAATGGCAACCCGCGAGCGAAATTATGATAATTCGACAGCACCCCGCCGTGCTTATCTCCCATTAAGATGGACCGACACCACGATGACGAAGCTCTCTTTAATTCTAACGCCCGACGCTCTTGATGGGTCAATCAGCGCAACAAAAACGGGCACAATGGCTGGGGATCGGGACCTTCTTCTCCCCCATTGTCTTGAAAAATTCAGATCCGCTAGATTTGCATAATCCTTCTTCCAGTCCCAGCGGAGGATTTGCATGATCTTCGGTTCAGTGGAGAAGCGGCGTCCTCTTTGGCCGTCATAAAAAGACGTGCTTTAGTGGTCGAGAGGTCTGGAGGAGATTGGTTCTCGGTAAACAGTTATTGTCCCATTGTTTTCCTCCGTTGACTTCTTGACCTTCACCTTAAATTTTTCCGTTCGGGACCTCGAGCAAGCTCGCGGCATTCTTCACCCCGAATATGTCGACCATCCGGACGACAAAGAAAATATGGCCAGTCTCATGAGATCGTTCTTAAGTCCTGAGAATGCAAATTTCCTTCGTTTCCATGACTATGCATACTGATTATGCAGGGTGTGAAGTGGTGTTGACAAGAGCTCTCGCCTCGCTATGAAATGAGGCGTAACCATGCGTGGTTAGCCTGTGGTTAAGGAAGTACTCTTTGATGTGTCCTGGACTGTGTGTAATAATGACTGATTTTCCGATTTCATTACAATGGCCTTGGACGCCACCCTTAACCTCATTGTGATGTTGTGATTGTCTCAACACTAACAGCGAGTGTCTCATATAATCCTGTGGTTGTATTCTGTTTTATTAGAATTCTGATTTCGCCTTCCTCCAACGCAGTGGGGGAACTGGGTTTATCCAATGAACGCCACGCAGCACTGTTCCCCCACCACGTTGAAAGGCGAAAGCTAACGCGAAATCAGAATTCTAATGGAATAGAATACGATCACTGGCGTCACCAGTGATGTTGAGCGCAAAACCAATGAAGGTAATAACAACAGCGAGAGAATCAACGGGAAGCCAAAACTCCAACCTTAAGTCCGTGGTCTCACAGGGCCCTTGCGGCAAGTAAGCTCAGGTGGAGAATCACCATCAAGCAGTTATGGTAATGGAGGAGCGTGTCCCATCAAAAGCTCCCACTGCTTCTAATTAAAATTTCCAATTTAAACAATAAACAATCCAGCCAATCCCCGGCCAATAAATCCCGTGTTCCATGCATGGTGGAGTGAGGAAACGTGAACTTCCATTGATGGTCCGTCATGGTGGCGAGGCGCAGTGCCCATAGGTGCAGTACCATCTCGGTCCCGGTCTTTGGTATTTGTGCGCGGTGTAAATATGCATATGCGAGTGTGCCGAACGTGAAAGTAACATTAGAAGGCAGCCGATTTCGAAATTACTACCAAATTTGGCTCCTTTATGGGGAACACATGTCGAAAGGCATTATTATAAGTGGATTATCTATGATGCCCAGGTTGAACACGTCCTAACGTGGGAGTTAGTGCACTCAACGGGGCATAAGCGCTGTTTTATTTGGTGTAATAAAAAGCTGCTCGCGTTTCGTACACCACCGGATACGATTCATTCTTGTCGGTTTGCTTGTGTGGTGTTTGGGTGGGCTTGAAGCTCCGGATTATAATTTTCGAGCATGAAGCGATGAAAATTTATGCGGAGGATATGGATGGCGATTCATTGGCTGAAATTCGAAAAGGCGACGAAATTTGTCTCGTCCGACCGATAAATTGAAGTGTGGTGAACTTAAACGTGAAGAAGCATGCACGGAGGGTTCAAAGGGTAGCCGTGCTGCAGTGGGGCACCTGGAAAACAAGACGTCACGAGTTCCATGTACAACACGACTGTCATAAATTCGATCTCATCCACAGACGCTGCCAGGTTACGATCTGATAATATCAGAAGAGCAGAATGCAATTTGCAATATTTCTAAACTCGATGGGAGTTGGTTTATGGGGAGTGCAGTGGTGGGTACCACTAGAGCATGGACACACGCGGGGAATACGTGCGATCGGTGAATTTTACGATAATGCTGTGTGACCCACTGATGTACACTAGCTTCACATCTGTCAGTTCACAGGTATCACAAGAAATGTGGGACTGAAGAACTATATATGATAATGAATATTGATATTAACAATTTATATTTTTTTGAAAAGTTAGTTTTGAAGATAAATCTTTTCGAAAATTTTAGTTTTTTCGGTATATTTCAGATACTCTTCAAAAACTCCGTTTTGAAGAGTATAAAAGGACCACATTTCAAGTGATTATGTACGAGATTAGTACATTTATCGAACCCCCAAGTATCACGTCATTAAAAATCCATTTCGAATGAACGTGTCGAGTGAAATTGCCCGTGACAGCCGTCCATGGAAGAAGACCGCGGTAATTGGCACAATTGCGAATCGAAAGTGTTTTTCCCTTTTTTCCCGGCGCGGTGCGCCTTTTTTACGGCGGCGGCGGTCGGACGTCTTCGGGCTGGGAAGGCGTGAAATTAGATAAGAAAAGGAAATGTGTGTCTTTCACCTGGCGAGCGGTTTCATCTCGCCCCAGACGCGTACACGTTTTTACGGCTGCACGTGAAAGCTAATTGCGGATTATGACGGATTAACGTGGCTCGGGGGAAAGGCATTCGACGCCTCTCGATCGGACGAGATTAGATGTGCAAAACAATTCGCAGAAATCTGGGCGATTGAGGTCCCGGGGAGGACCAAAAGAGACAATGGTGGGAAGGGGCTCGGAATTCGGGGCTTTGTTTTGGGCAATTTGTAATTTTGATGAGGGTTTTCGTGTGGGCGGTTGGGAATCGATCCGCCCATTAGGCTTCGGCGATATTCCAATGTAGGTTTAGGTATAAATCATGGCATGATTATTTTCGATGGGATTGGTATTGATGGTCAAATCTGACATTTTGAACGTGGTTTAAAACTGGCCCTAAGAAAGCTACATAGTGAGGTCACACGGTTAAATAGGCATAAAATGTTGTCGAGGTTCAAAAATTTAAGTGCACTCTCGTAATTGGATCGCTAACGAGGAATTGAATGGTTAGCATTTGACTGTGGTAAAAATTCGACGGCAAGTTCGCGAAGAATTGGCGACTTTCATTGCTGGAAGTGGCGGATCGAACAATGGCAATTCCACTCCAGTAGAGATATAGATCAGGGACAAATATGAGCTGAACTTGCGATATTTCTCGGCCCGCGAAAACCGGCCTATGGTGCGCGCAGAATGATCCGACACGTAACCCGATAGCACTGTCAATATGGGCTAGTTATGGTTACTTCGGGTCTGGGATGTCGACACTGGCTGCACCAGACGACCAGCGAATGTAGGTTAGTGTATAATGGTACCGCGGTGGCGCGGTTGCACTCTTGTTTCGCCGATCTACTGTGTAATTATTCAGTGTATAAATGAAAAATCAGCGGGAGTTTGCTGGGTTAATGGTACACCTTCTCCGGCCTGTCGCTCCAAGGTATCGTTTCGTAACACACACTTACGTTTGGAGTTGCGGATTGGCGCGATTGTCAAAGGTTAAGTGCTGCTTTCTTCCAAGTATCACTTCTCGGTGCCGCCTCTCGGCGGTGATTATGTTTTCTTCTCATTCATCTCCTTAATGTCATTCAAGAGTAATAATCCATAAATGAACTGCAATTCGAACGCTTCGAGTTGGGAATTTTGCGCCACGAACCACCTTAGGTGCTGTTTTTGCACGATTGCATCATTCGTCAATTTAATTAACTCGGGTCTGCACGCTTAGGGATTAATTGTTTTACGTTTCTCATTATTTACTGTTCGAGATTGGATTTATTTTATTTATTTTGTTTTGGTGATGGATAAACTAATTTAAAAAAAGTTTTTATGGTGGCAGTTCTTTTTGGTGATTTGAATTCGCACGGCTAGTGTTCGCGGTCCGAAAGCTAAGTACTCACCAAAGACTTCCCAACCGCCCACTGGTATCGTCTCCCAGCATCGCCCAGTCCCACGCAGTGCAACCCAACGTCACTCCTGCACCATCCACCCGGACCGGTGGTACCGCATAGGAGTACCCTGCGACTGTAGGTACCGGGCGAACAATACTGTCATTCTCGACCGTGGTACCTATACAATCATCGCGGTACTAAACCCACCTCCACCTAGCGGCCGGCAGAGTAAACGGCTCTGGAGTCACTTTTACCTGATTTACTGAACCTGGTGGTACTGTCATGCCGCGAGGGACCTTGGGAAGCCAAGGGGGGATGGTCTTAAGACGGCTACCCAAGGCTCGGGCGAACGGTGGAGGGTATGACGAAGAGGTTAATAGCGTGTTTGGTTCTGTATTCTGATGGCCGTTTCTAAATTAATTTTTCGAATTTGTGCTTTCTATTCCATTTGTTCAATTGCTTCAGGTATTTTTTCTCCAAATTGTATAGGATACCCTAATCTATCTTTCTAGTGTTCCATTGGTGTTGATTTTCTATTTTTATTTGTGCTTCCTTACCTTGTATTGTCCACATTTATTTTGTGCCTCTATCTGTTCGTTTATCTTTTCAACTGAAGATTCATGCACTTAGATTTCTTCAATTCGGAGAGTACACAGACAAAGGGTTTAGTTCTCCTCAACTTGGCTATAGGCTATAAGTTATAATAAAAGACTCACTCCCCACCGCATGTGAGGCAAAGCCCTACTAATTGCACTACCACGCCACTATGACTAATTGACTGCCCACACGAAACTTTCTAAGTGCGCTCAATTTTTCTCGCCTCGCTCCGATCAAAACCGCACAATTAACCGCCAAATGGGTTAACCACGTGACGGATGGAAAAAGGGCGATAGCGTGGAAAGCGCAGATCAGATCGTCCCATTTTCCCCCAGCCATTCCATATGGATTCTCGTCCTGATCAATGCGTTCGGAGCGCACGCAGCGCCCGGTTTACCGTGGGCATTAATTGCTCCAATTCAAATCGCCAACGGGCAATTTATTATGTAAAAAGCACTGAAAGGCGCGTTACACCGGCGTAGTTGGAAATTTGCATGCCGCCGTTCGGCGGAGGCATGGAAAATGCAGATTGCAGCGTTTGGTCCTTCGATCATCCTTCCCATGGCCTCAGCGTCCGCACGGGTGCCGTGACGTTTTAGTGCGTTTGCGTAATGGTTTTACCGGCGCGCATCGGATGAGCTCACGTTTATGGTTTCGACCGTAGCCCTCGGCTACCTTAGGAAACCATTCATTCCCGATCAGGCCGGCGGAATGACCGCAATATATCTCTCTTTATTCGGCGTTTATCTCCACCATTCTATTGGCTAAGCGCTTTCGATTTGTAAACGTCAGCGCTTAAGGAAATGCATCCGCTGGGGGAGTAGGCGCGAGCAGAATGAAAACTAATTTTTTGGTGGAACCGCTGCGTCGCGTCCGATTAGTTTTAATGGCACTTGAGGATAGGCTAATGAAAAGGCCGAGAGATAAGCGTGGCGTGGGCGTCCGGACTTTCTAGACTTTGAAATTCGAATGAAGGCCCACTTCGTGGGACTCCTTTGATCCTCCCACGACAGACGCAAGAGCGGAGCCTGCACCGCTGGACGTAACCTTAGCCTTGACAGTATTGTTCTCTTGACACCACCAGCAGAGTGTCAAGAGTGCGGGTGATGAACTTTATGCCCAATGCTGCATAAATCACGCCCATTGTGACTTTATGGGCTGCGGCGACTCTACCTTTAATGGTGAGTTAGGATTATAGTTCTGCGTAGAGGCTGTTAAAAAATTTTAGTCACTTGCACTGTCCGGGTCATTTTAAATGCTAATTAGATCGTAAACGACGCATTATTTATGCACTAGCTCCACGCATGCACAGCGCTAATCCTTTCCCAAACTATAATATAATTTTATCGCTGAGACTACGTTGTACCACCGTTCCTCTGTAGTTGTACGCAATAACCTGGGATTGTAAAAGTAAAAGTATTCGAGCACTTGTTCCCATGCAGCGGTTTTTCGATCGCCACGCTCGATTAGTATTTCCAGATCCGTTATACGATTATTCCATTCGCATCTATTCCAACCATCACTTATCAGCAGCGAACATCTACCAGATAACCACCTTCATAATTGCAACGTCAAAATTGCCGGAAACCAGAATCGGACATGCCCGAACGGACCGTACTAGTTGCACAACGCAACGGTCCGGCAACACAAGATTCACAGCTTATTCCGCTAAATCAATTAGCGGAGCATGTCGGAGCCATTTCTAAACCAGACGATCAACCAAAACGCGCACTACCTAACTATATCTGGAGTACGGTTTATGCAATCCATCAGAGAAACTGACGTTGTGAGGTAACGACTAGAAAGCGCCCAATTTTTCACTTTTTTCCCAAAGACGGGCCACAACCTCAATTAACCTCCGTCGCTGCGCTTTTGAGTTTCACGGGTCTCGACTTTTACAGCCGTTTCGGGTTTTATTGGACTTTAACGTGAGGTGGCTTAAACACAAAGTCCGACTAAGGACCATTATCCCTCATTCCAATCTTGAAAGCGCTGCCGTAAAGGCCCGATTACACGGGTCGAGTAACTCGGCGAACCGAATGACCCAGTGCTCATATGATTGGTCGGAAATCTACTATACCGACTTAGTCGAGCAATCAAGCAAGCACTTGGCTCATTACTTTATCCGTGTAAACCAGGCTTATGAATGGAAAACCATGGTCTTACTTTCAATACGGTTCTACTTCGTTCCTTAAAAGTTTTCACTCTTCAAAACAAAGTTTTTACTGTTCAAAACAAAGTTTTTAACTGTTCAAAACGAAATTATCACCCTCAAAGCGCACTTTCGACTCTCAAAAGCGCACCTTCAACTCCTCAATTCATTAATGTCCGCGGTTCCCATTCGAACGTAACGGCCTCCCAGTTCGTTGTTTTAATTCCCCCAATTAATCCAATTAAAATCGCCTCCTGATTCGGTCTTTACATGCCGAAGAACGCCGGCACCTTTGAGGATTGGCGGCTGCCGTTTTTGCCCATTTCACCATTTTATATCGTGCGAAAGGATGTCTCAATCTTCGAGATATTCGGGCAATTAACGGACTACAAACGCAGCCGGGCTACGCGGTTTCTCACGGTTTACCGAGGATGCTTCCTCCAGCTAATTTGGATGCTAATTCGGCCGGCTTTTTGTGGACCCGTCGCTTTCATCCGCGAACTTTTCGGTCCCGAATCCAATTAATACGAGACGTATTAGGTATTGACATTGACGTTTTTGGGACGGCATAACACCCGGTTGCGGGGTTAAGGCACTTCGAGACCGTTCTCCTAGTTCACGACAGTTATTCAATTCATATATGGCAATGGAATCAGATTGCCATATACCGGGCGTCCCAACACCATAGCACTACCCATAACTCTCGTAGGTACATAGGGAATCTCTGCAGGAAATCAAAAACCTACTACTCTCAGCAACAAACTGAGACCGCTTATGAAAAATCCAGGTTCACCACGAATGGTGGATGCGCCGGGGAATTAAATCGAATTTCTCTTCCTCAACCAATCTAAATACGTTTTGCCTTTTACTCATCACAGCTGATGTAGCTATTCTTTTTGGAAACTGGGATTCCTGAAAATCTCACCTTATTGTATTTGTGTGAAGAATTACTGGTGTTGGCTGTCCAATGGTCAGTCTCAAGCCGGGCTCTTTCCAGGACCCCGGTGAGGCTGTCTAAGCGCGACCATTCGCGAACGTCGTGATTGTGGAATGGGGAAACTCCACCACCAGTTGTGGGGGTCGCGGCCACCACTTCCATTTTGGCACTGTGCGCTCCTCGATTTTCGCTAATTTACTGTCGAATTTTGTGAGAGCTTGTACGATCTATTAGAGAAATACCTGAAACAAAAATCCGCATCAATTCCTGCACATGTTGCTTTCACTTTTATTTTAACTGCTTGTATTATGACGTTATTGACCATTTTCATAAATGGAACACCTTATTTTCCGTTACTTTTTTGGATGCCATTCTCATTCTCCTAAGTGTTGCAAGCCGATTACTAAGGTTTAAATATTAACCGAACGTGATGTAAATGACCACGGTGAAGATCTGTTAAGGTGCTATGCACCGTCTCAATTTGTTTAAATTTTACTTGACGATTGATTTTTTTTTCATTTACTGCACGATTGGCGAAAATCACTACGAGCATAGGTTAATCAATTCTTAATATGAGATGTAGCTTTCTAAACCCAGTGCCTGTCCCACATAAACACACTCAACTAATTATCAGCGCCAAGTTGTTACATCACGTTAATTACTATTATTGCTATTTTATTTGTCTATAAACTCACATGCGCGGTGAAAATATTAGCACACGCGCACTCCCGTGCAACCAACGCCGATAAAAGTCAATTTTGTAAGAGTTCATCGCCGTTTGTTTAACCTTTCCACACTTTTTTGTTTGGATGTCTGTTCACTTTGCATCCTCGCCTATGGCACCGGAATGTCATTAACATTTCACACGCGGCCTCTCACCGTGGCACAAGAGCAGAAGAACACATGTTGCATTGTGCTCTCCGCTAGCGCAGCCAGGTTCATTAGCATATCCGCATAGTTCTAATACGCATTTGCGTCTCGGAATACCTTCGCACATCGGATCGTCGTACATGTTTATGACATATCTGCCGGAAGAGCATGCAGTGCACAATCTCTGGACCGGCGCTGGGCCAATTGAGCCTCTCGTGCCTTATGAGAGGATGGGTAACTGTAAAGCGAAATTACAATCGCCTCGCTTAATTAATCTGTCGCCTGCGTGAGATATTTCTTAGTTTTTCTAGAGTGAAGATCAGTGCCAGTCTCACATAAACAATGAAGGTTGTTGGGTCAGAACTCTCAACGCATAAAACCATCAAGAGAGGATGTGAGGCACGTTGATCATAACTGCTAAATTACTGTTTTAGCGTGAGCATCACTACTTTGATTAATATACTCGTCAAAACGGACTTCCAAAAGGGGATATTTTTATTATTTGGAGCATCGAGTCGCTTACAACGTTTTCTCTAAACGGGAAAGTTTCATAGTTTATTCATAGCATGCATGAATTAATATACATCCATGTTCATAGTGAACAAGTGTTCACTTTGTACAGTAAATTAAGTACCACAGTAGTTATTAAGTAAATTGAATATGGATTGTTAAGAAGTAAATTACTAGGTGCAACTCCCGATTACACTGGAGTGAACTCTCCGGGTTTTGCAACTAGATGGAATATGGAAATTTGCGAACGAAATATGGAGTTGAATGAATTATGATTGCAAAATAATTTGCCTGATCTCCATGTCACATTGTTTGTATTGCGGATGCCCCGTGGGCTATTGGCCTAACCATACTAATAGCAGATTACAGTACTTCCATCTTTGGAAATGGAAAGGAAAAACAAACAATACCTCCGGAAAAGGAAAGTCTAAAGTCAAGTTCACATAAAACAACCTTTACGCACGATCAAGGATAAGGATACGCGCTGCAATGGGCGAAGCAATGGATCCGTAATTCTGAAACTAATCCCAGTGGCATGAAAGCGGATTTCCTTCTATTGGCTGTCGAGAAAGCGACAGTCGAATGAATTCGACTTGTAGTAAATTCGCAACAGCACCACATTACATCAAAAGTAGATCAGTTCAAGATTTGCAAGTTTCCAAACTTAATTCGTCAAACCAGTACTAATGGACACTTAGTACCTACTCATTGGTTAAACGAAAATCGTCTCGTAATTGAAATGTTTTTGGTTTTTTAATCGGCTAAAGCACTCCCATATTTGTGTGTGTGGAATCCTTCACCAACCTTGATGACGCCAAAACCTTATCAATAGCCGGGAAAATTTAATAGGGTACTTCGCTGGCTGGCATTTGCGATGGCAATCGGGTACGCCTTGCTCCTTATTTGGGAGAAACACGACGACGAAGGAACACAATAGGCAGTCAGTCAGTTCTTTTTTTCGTCGACGGATAAATTGATTGGTCTACGAGATTGCCATTCGATTCCGGGAGAGATAATTGAATAATGACGCTCGCTGAGTAGCCGGGATGAAACTGTAGCATAAGAGAGATGGCCTCAGGGCAAAAATTGAGGCTACCGAGTCGCAGTATCGGACTCGGTTCATCTACTGCCACGGGGACACCGCAGTTGGTCATACGAACTTTTCTCAAATTTCAAATAATGAAAATTGTCAATAAATATGGATTTCTCCACAAATATGATTCTATTCCCATTTATTATCAAATAGTCATTATTGGGTTTTCTTACTTATGGCTTTAGGGCATCGAATCCTTCTTTACATTAATTACTCAATGACAGGGGTAACCGTTTTAAAATAACCCCCATTGTTCGATATCTTCAAGCCGCATATCAAAATGTTTCTCCGGTAGTCTTCATCTTTCAAAGCGATAGCCGCGTGAGTTGACCACCCCCAGGCAAGAATCGCCCACCGACCGCCGAGAGGAACACCCAACCGAAAACAATCAATCACAATCCCCACAGTGATCAATAACGAGGAAAGTCCAATCCACATTCGGCTCGTAAATTTGTTTAATCTGACTCCATTTTTCACCGACGATGATGGATGGCGATAGCCGTGGCATTTCGAAAGCCATTCCGGCCAATTATGTCCGCCGCATTGTGATTTTTTCGGTCGCGTGTTGTAACAAATTACACCCTTTCTGCGATTCGTAATGCCCCCATGCAACCAGTCTTCGATTGCCACTAGTATTTACAGTGAAACCGCTCTTCGATTGCCACTAGTGTCCATCGCGAAACCGCTCTTCAATTGCCACCAGTGTCCATCGCGGAATCGCCACTAGTGTTTACCACGACACCGATTTTCGACTGCCGCTACGAAAGCTACTGAAAGCTCGGATGCGCCGCATTCGGACACAGGATGGGCTTAATTGGATTTTGAAATCCTAATTCGGACGGGGACGTGAAATTTCTCGCGAGGCTACGAAGACAATGTGACGGGCTTGCAGTGGAAATAAGCTCAAATCAAGGTGTAAATCGAAACGTCGTCCATTATCGCGCCACGAAAAGTGTGCGTGCGTGCGTGTCGAATTACGAAAGGCCGACACACTAGTGCGATTGCCAATGAGGAGGACTTTCTAGCCGAATCCGTGAGATTGAATCTCTGGTTGTCATCGCGCGAGGTTTCGATTTCTGCAGCCTATAAAATCTACAGTCGAGTTTCACAAGCATTCCTTCTTTGGGAAACGCATTGCAGTTTATTCAGACATAAATGTTTTGTAACGGGCTACGCCAACACATGTATGGTTAATTGAGAAATTATTATTTGGTAATTGTTGGTTTATTGCTTCGTATACCAGCCAGATCTATTCTAGCACGAATAGCGTATCTGTACATATGTATAATCAATGGTGTAATTATCCATGTAATGGTTTTTTTGGGGGTAGGTAAACGTTTTGGAGTTTAGCCTGGGAATTCGAAGGGTTCTTGGGGGATTGGTCGAATTAGAGCAAAGGCTTTGAATATGGAACATGCATTCTTATTCAATGGCAAAGGTCACAAATGCTATAAACTACCTATTGAAATTTTGCAGATTGCCCACAAGAATCTATTCCAAATTTCCGGCAATTCAAATTCGTAGGAAATTACAAACAGCACTGTGACTGCCGGCTTATATCTATCTCAACGTTGACACATTTATTTGTTGAACAATCAAAACGTTGGCTAACGCAATAGGTAGACAATTAATTTCACAAGAGGATGATATCTACCATAATGAATGTCCATGGAAATTTAAAGGCAAGTCTACTGCATATCCTCTTCGGTCTCAATTTTTCACTGCTAACGCCGTATATAAACGTAGCACGGATGGCAGAAGGAAGGCTGACAAAACGGCTGATCGAGTAGACAAATTTGTGTTTCCTTTGGGAAGAAAATGCGACACAGGGTTACGGAATCCGCCTACCTACAGGATTTCTAGCGAGTTGATCCGACGCTTTTCGATTCCCTCCTCTCAGATATAGAGCTGACTACACGCCGGGTTATAAATAGAACTCCAGTCCATGGGAAAAAGAAGAAAGGAGCTTCGCACGTGAGAATAATTGACGCAATCGGCTGCCGCCGATCGCCGATAGTCGATTGTGATGGGAGGCGACCGTCCGCGTCCGGTAATGGAGATGTGGAAGTCGGACGTTTATTGTCGCTTTTCAATTTGATTATTCATAGTCTTAATTAATTTACGGCGGCGACCGATTCAGTGCGGCCGACTAATCAATCCACCATGTTAGTCACCGTCACGCTCTCGGATCCGTCTATGTTTCTAAGGTCCACCGTGTACGCGTCCTTTCACTGTGCAGCAACGCCTGCATCGGCAGGACGATTCTTTTCTAACCGCCACGCCATCGCCAGCCAACGCTTTTCTTCCGCGCCACTCGGTCGAGTTGACGCTAATGCCTCAGGATTTTGATCAATTGGGCCAGCGGCGTTACGTAAACCGAAGTGTAGTACGCTTTGCGTGAAACAGGGTTTCTGTGGAACACGGGTCAGTGGAAGAAAAAGTGTGGGTAATTGGGTGAAGCGAGTCGTTTGCAAATGCGAATCGACAAATCCGGGGCGGGTTGGGTGTCTTTGATGTCCGCGGTTTGAGGTGTGTGGGATCCGGTGTCTTTGACACCTATCGGAGCTACCATCTAGCTTGGGTTTCACCATTGCATTGGTTTCACGAAGAGCTATCTTTAGTTTAATATGAATCTTGTACCTACTGGATGACTACTTTGGGAAGTGCGAGTAGCAATAACACCTACGGTAGCAGTGACGAGTTTAATGATCAAAGCACAGAGACAATTTGGCCTATGGTCCGAGAGGCATTTGACCGTTGACCTCTGTCATCTTAGTACTCCTTTCAAATGCATTACGAAGTTGAATCTAAAAATCGAGCGTAAAATTTGAGCAGTGTTACTTGGGTTATGGTTGTGGCCAGGTCGGTACTACTCGATGTGCGTGCTACTCGATCTGCACTTTTCGATAGTGTACTACTCGATTGTCATGCTCGCTTCTAATTATCACCGCCGAGGTGCCACATCATCAAAAAATCGACGTCTCGTCATCGGGCCGAGTGGGCCGCATTGACGGCCACTCTCGGCCACAATACACCGCCATTAGCCCGCCCGTGTGCCATTGTTGTGCCGGAGCAAAAACCCGATACAAATTGCTCTCCGACCGTAGAAAGTCGGTCCTATATAGGTTATCGTTTTTATTTCGATTTTATTAACGGTAAAAGCGGCATAGATGCAGATAAGATTATCGGTCGTGTGCTACAGTTAGTTCAAATGCACAAGTAATACACAGTCCGCCTTGCATTTGCATCTGCTTTCTTCTCGAACTCGGGTTTAATTACTTCCCAGTATATGGTAATGGTGGTGTTCGTGCGGCATGGGATAGGGCAATTATGAGTTTCCACGTTTCGTACCTAATGGTAATCTCGCATTGCAAATAAATAACCGAAACCACAGTCGACGTGTAAATTAAAAGAACCGTTCTTTGACCATGTGAAGTATGGCAGGGCTGAGGATCCATATTGACCACAGACCACTCGTATTGACAAAACGAAATAGATCAACTCGTTGGTAGAAGCACAAACAGAAATTGATTTTGATGAGCAATTTGGGTACCTACTCGATGAGTAGGGGCACTGACAAGGGTGAAACCAAAACGAAGAAATAGAACCATTACTATTTATTCTGTGTTAGAACTTCGTTTTCAAGAGTATAATGCACGAAGAATTGCAAGAAAATAACAGTTCGACGCCTGAGGTTAGGATTCGCGATTGCCATGGTCGCTTTTCGCCAAAGAAGCCCACGCTGCGCTGCTAGACCTAAATGGTCAAGACCAGTTCGGCAATGCCCTGACCAATTTCTTCTCTTTTTGTGCCGAACTGGTGGAACAGGTGTAGCCCGAAAAGCTAAGTGGCGGAGCAACGAACGCGGATCGCACATCGCCGTCAGTGGGGATGCTGTTCTCAATGGAATTGATTACCATCAACGTCGGCCCAAGGCTTGATGGGACCTCTGCCTCCTGCGGATGGGGTTTAGAAAATTACACGTTCCGACCAGCAATTCATTTGGAAATTGGTAGGATTGCGGTTTCGTGTTCTCGAAATCGTTTCCTCGGGAGGATGGCGGTACCTAATTTAATTTTAATAATTTCGAGGAGGCTGGAAGCAATGGGTCTATACCGCAACTAATCCATTTCGAATTGAAAGAAAAAAACGAATACAATGTCCTACTCTTTTACAATTTCGTTTTAAAGAGTGTAAAAACAGTCACGGATGCCAACATAAAGCGAGCGGGAAATTCAACTCGGTGATGATGGTTCACGATCAGTCGGTGTACGAGTTTATTAACGCGAGCAATTTCCATTCCTTCACTACGCTTTCCACGGGAATTATAACTCACTGGGCATTGTACACGCCTAATAACCATACTTCAATGAAGCTCATTAGGAGCGTTGCACAACAGCACCCGAGATTACGGGAAGTCAAGCACAATGGCCACCTTTTAGGCGAAAGGACGGCAGTTAAAGCGTTTAGCTCCCGATAAGGAGAAGTGTACTTATGGGTCGTTTGGGGGATCGGCCGGAAAAATCGCGCGCCCCGCGTACGAAGGCGTGATGCTGTATCAATCAAGCGATTGCCGGGCTCCATTCGAACGGCGACGAAGGTAATAACCAGGAAGTTATGAGCCCACCACACTCTGACTGGGTCATGGCACGGTGTGCGCACAGCCAGAGGATGTATAGTTCGAGGATGATGGATTACTGTAATCCGGAGAGGCTGTGTTCTTTTGCACGTCTGGCGAGCTTCAGGAACGGTTCTCGGTTATTGGATGTGACAAAAACGGTCGCGGTTGATGTGCTTGGGCAACGTTCGGAGGAACTCTGGTGGCCCGGAGGTCTCAGAAACTGGAATATTATGGCATGACCTGTGATGGTGAAAGAGTCGACATGGCTGGAATGGGGCCCGCGCATCGGGAGTGTGAATAGATTGATGTGCACCAACACACACTGAGTGTACCAATCACCTACGTGGTACCTTAGAGGGATCTGTGGTGGTGTCACAGACCAAGCATCCTAGGAAATCTGGGCTGTGCTTGGTATTCGTACTCGTTGGTGCAGATCTGCCAGGTAAAAGTTGACTGTAGACTCTAGAATGAGCAATCTCAACTAAGATAAATCGAGTAGCATTGTACGAGTTTTCCTCAAATGGACTTCTGGAGTAACTAAACTCCATCCATTAAGCTGGGAATGAGGTTAAATAATTCACAAACGGATGAAAAGGATGAATAGGTACTTCCAAACAGATGGGCGAAACAGGTAGTTCCAAGCAGTAAAATATATCTTTTCGAAAAGCAATAAAATATTACGAACACGCAGCTATAAAAGTATTTGTATTTAGTAATGGCCAGTCCTCGGGCCACTCGACAGTTTCTCCACTTCCAGGCTAAATGACAAGAGCTTAATTTTCCGCACATCTGGCGTTTTCGCACGTCAGAAAAACTCCAGATAATTTGTTGCATGCTAAGATGACAGGAACGCCTTATTAGAAAAGGTGCATTTTACAGTCGATAAAGCACTGAATTTTTCATGAGGGGAAAGTTCTGCAACACCAGCTGGTGCCAACATTGGAAAACGGCGATCGCCTTTTTTCTGTGATGCCTTTTCTATAATTCAACACTCTGAATTGACGATGGCCTGGAAAGACAAATCAATCCAGAAGCCACTACCACAAGAAACGCTTCGATGAAAATATGCCCACCTTTTCCTCGTGAGCATAGATTTTTGTTTCTTTGTGTTCACGCCATTTTACGCATGCATTTTTTTTAATGTTAACATTAACAACATTTCAAAAGAATGCATTTCAGCGTTTGAGTGTAAACGTCAAGTTGATGTAGGTACGATAACCTCAAATTAACAAGCGGTATTAATGAGCGATAACCCCTCAATAGTTAATGTACGAAGAAAACATCGAACCGGAATTATTCAAATAGAGGAAACTCGCCTAAGTGATTATGTCGGATGTATCCCAGGCCAATCAATCATCCCAACGCAACGCCGGAGAAAAACGCCACCATTATCGATCACATCCGCGGGATGGATTATTGGCAGGAATGGCCGTGTAACTGCTCATTAACAGATTTCCAGACAGAAGGCAGACGTCTCAATTGCTTCAATCACATCATTATGGGGCATTAAAGGCGATAGGTAATCTCTCGAAAGGGAATATAATGCGATCATTATAATCCCGCGTACCCTTGGGGTAGGCTCTCGCCCATTATTTATGCCCGCCAATCAATTTTCGAAACGCTACACACACGCCAGTACCGCGCGATTTGCATAAATGCAATTGCAATTTGCATCATCGGCCTGAAAAGATGACTCGGGGAAACTTTGGAATGAAAGTGACATTAGCATGTGCATTCCGGGCCGTGAGTAATTTATCGACCGCAGTCGGAAAAACTCGGAGATATGTGGCGCGAGGGAATCTCACGAGGGGCAGATGTGCAATCGGGATTATCCTCGGACGCTCATTGGACAGTGATTTTACTATATGGGTACGCAATTCATTACAGATGGCTCGGTTATCATATGCCGGTTGCGCCGTGGATCGCCTGTATCTTTGTGTGCCCCCACCGGCATTAGATACTTAACCGCACGAACTTTACATAAACAATATACTCTTCTAAACTTCGTTTGGAAGAGTATAATAATCATGAACATTAAATATACTAATCTAATCAGAATTCCGAATTCCAAAGACCGCATTAATCTTTGGTTCACCTGGGATTTAATCAAAGATTCCCCAGCTCCTCGAACAAATGACAATGTCTTCACTTGGTCGAAAGGTCAGTCCGCTCCGGCCACTTGGCCATTAAGAGTATCCAGGCAATTACGAAAGTAAATGGTTGGCGCAGCAGCCTTAATTATGTTATTAAATAAGGCCATTTATGGACACCGACCGTTTGGACTGCATTGCGATATTTTTCGAGATGCCTGGCATCTCGCGAGGCCTGCTCGCGGATAGCTGGTAAGGTAAGCAGGAAACATTGCTCAAATATTTCATTTGCATTTCCTACAAGATTCTTCCATTTGCGTTCGCCACTACGAGAGGCACCTTAATCATCAAGCCCGGCTTAGCGGACGCTTGTGATCTGGGAGTGGTGAAAACTCGATGCCCGACATCGCAAGCAGCAGGAAGGTCGAGATCTGCGTATGCAACGAATCCTCTCGAGATATGCCATGCGGTTTTCGGTATAATCGATATAATCGGCATTCACACACTGCATCAAACCCTAGTGGATCTGTAACTATTCCTAGTGCAGTTCTTTGAAAAAAGACGATAGGTTTCTTAGGGACTCCATTCAATTCGTTGCACGTTGAACGTTGCACATTCCGTCGACGGTACAAGAGAGTGGGAGCGAGTTTGGGTTGAATCACGGACTGCATTGCACTCGCTCCCACTCTCTTGTACTGTCGACGGAACGTTCAATTGAATGGAGCCCTTTACTGTGTGAATGGTGTGACGAAAACAATACTGCGAACAATCTTAAGGTTGTGAACTAATCCAACACTGTTGTTGAGGAATTGTTGTGGTACAGTTTCAGAGTCGGCTGGAACGAAACTAAAGTCTTCTACAGCAAAGGATGTTTGTAACTTTAAGGCGTGTCTCACATCTACCTATTCGATATTGATTTTCTCGGGATATTCGAACCGCTGTAAAGACAATGGGAACTCACTCCCATGCAAGTCCAAGGACGGAGGCACAGCCTGCACAGGATGTTATTAAAAAATTGCAATTATAACACGACGGCCGGCGACGCTATTTATTCCGGCGTTTGCTGCACCTGTTTTATTGGCAGCCGTAGCGTTGACTAATTATGTATTAAGTCCGGCTACGGGGGTCTGGTTTTTCTACGCGAAGGGGCAACAGCACATCCGGCGGCTGGATCTGTCGATGCTCCGAGCCACCATTGGAAAATTCGCCCCCTCGACGCCCTTCTGGCGCTCGCTTTGCCGGAAGGAGAACATCCTCGGGTCGGCGAGCGAACGTGTGTCTGAGTGCGGTCGGAAAATAAACACCGCCCATTTATCTCGTTTGCATAAAGAGTTGCCCACACCTTTCGCGGCCAAATGTTCGTCGTACTTGGCCGTCTCGGAATTGAGTTTGCGTTATCTTCGGCGGGCTTTCGCAATTACTTCAATTAAAAATTGGCCATTCCGCTTTGGTGGTCGCGGACGCGAGGAAACGCCCGAAAAAGGAGAGAACGCATTAACTCGGATATTGTCTTCGGGTGGTGCGTGGGCAGGGAGCTTCAGCTATGTACATCACTTGGAAGTGTAATCATAACGCGTTGGATGTTTACACTATTAGCCGTGGGTGGTTGAATTTTCCCGGTGTATGGCTGTTTGTTAGAGGTAGAGTATTCGTGAAATTCGCTGGCGGCGTCCTCCACATAACTCGCTGGAATAACTTCTGACATTGAACAGTTCCAATCAACCCAACATTGTGCGGAGCAGTTATTAACCGTAACCAACAATTAAGCAGTGTTTACGATCGTCTGGCATTGCGTTGAAAAAGTTGTCACGTTCCAGACGGACTTGACGGGGAAACGATTAAAAAATAACCAGACGACGCGCTCATTTCAAACAGCGTCTTCTTTCTACCCTTTTTGGAGTCAATTGACTAATATTAGGTGCTATTCTTTTTGATAGCAGAATCATAGAGACTGGGTAGGGTTATTCAGGAATAGGAACATTTAATTTAAGGGGTAAAAGTTGATGGCCAGATGAGCATGAAATCTTTATGGCACAGTTTTCCAAAATCAACCACAACGGAGAAGAAACTCCACAGGATCGCCATAAGAGCCCATATGATTGGGAACAACTGGTGTAATCCTTTCGCCCAACTCCTACACAGCCAACCTACCACACGCACAATGTCCCCATAAACAAACGCATATGTTTCGCACAAACTCAATTTCATGCGTTTACTCAATGAAAGCCTCTAAAAGTCACACATGATTTGCTGGACATTAAATTTATTTCATCAAGGAAAAAATTCAATAACGCCTAGTTCGTCTTTTCATGTTTTCCTCCGTTATACTTGAGTTTGGAATGATTATTTTATACAGATTTTGTGCTCAGCTGGCCATCAACCTTCACCCCTTAAAATTAACGTACCCATTCCTGAATAACCCTCTATTACCAATTGAAATGACACTAGACTAAAGACATAGGCGCACGCGCTTCCAATTGAATCGCGATTCCACAACGCCCGTTCTCCTAGGAAGCCATAATCCCCCAGCAATGCTTTCGCTGAAATCAAAGAAATCCATATACATCGACAAGTCTTCTCCTTATACGGTCAGCAGCGGTCCGCGCCAGCCTCAAAACAAACGCAATTATATGAGGTTATGAAACATTCATTTAGGTTAACAGCTGACGCGATTGATAAATGAGGGCCGCCTTATCTCTTTGTATCTGGCTCGAGTCACAGGTGCAGAATGTCCTGCGACGCATTCTGCACCATTAACACTGTCCTCGAGGACAATCGGCGCACGATTCATCAGCTCCCGTTGGACGCGCGAGACGCAGGCGAAATTTCCGATAATCGGGTTGAATCCACATCCGGCTCGGTAAATCTGAGGTGATACGAATTACCGACTCCTCCGTTCGACCATAAACACCTCCGAATTTTTTTACGGCCGACACTAACTCTGCCTGCAATAAAGTTTCAGATCGTAAAATTCGAAATAGGGAAGCGGAGCTTGTAAATTGAACACCACGGAAAGGCGGGAGCTCCATTTCGAATGAAATGCCCAAATTTGCACCAATCCTAACCTTATGACAAACTCGCACGTGTGACGTATTTTAGTATACCTGTGAGTACACATGGGGTATTATGGTATCTATAGGTACATAAAATTATAGCACCAACACATGAAATCTTATTGCTGTAATCATTTACCTAGGACGATTACAAATTAGAACTATTGCAAACCACTAATATTCAAACGTGATGAACAAATATCACGCAGTCATAATAATCGGATTAAAATCTCGATGCCAAGGTTCTTTCGAATTTAAATCTAGAGCACTCATTATTAGGTAATAATTTTCGAATGTACATTAGAAAGCCATTGCAAGGAAATAACAGATACCTATGGGTAATTAAAGCAATTAAGAACTGTGGATTGAAGGAAATTAATAATTGCCAGGGGTAATTTGATATTCCTCATCCGCGCTTCATGCTGATTGGCTGATAAAACACGGTAAATGTTGATTGGCTACGTGAATACCTAACAGTGATATATATCGAAGCCCGATGTAATCAACTTGCATAATTTGTAAATAACATTTGTCAGTTATTGCAACAGACTTAATCATGGCAAGTCCAATTAATCCTAGCTATGACGGTCCAAAAAATTATTTTAAAATGCAAGTGAGTCCTTTTGCTGTACAAACTCGCGAACGTGAATGATGATTGGATCTTAAGATTTCAGCATTCCGTTTAGCTGGAATTGAATTGGAAAGAGCAGAGACTTTCGGTTATTCTGTCTATTCGAAATTCCTTACCATTTTCTTCTCGTGCATGTTTCTAATGGAATTTGCCGATATATCCCATAGCTTTGGAGACTTCAATTTCAATGAGTTGACTTTCGCCCTGGCTTTCTTCACGATCCACTTCATACGTAATTGGGTTGATATTCAATTTGAATCGCATGATAATAATGAAATTGCAGTCCTATCGAAGTTGGGAATTTTATATTCCCAGAAAGACAAAATTAAGCGCGTTTTGGATAAATTGCAAAGTGAGCCATTCAAGTTCAACTACGAGAGGGGAGGCGATGTTGAAAGGCAGTTCATTGCTTCAATAATAAAATCAACGGAAAGACAGGTTTGGAAATTTTCTAACACCTAAGTATTTGGTTTTACCATTTTGATTAACTAGTCAGTCAACGCATAAAAATTTAATTCTGAATAGAATTCTTAAAATGTTTTAAAAACATTGTGTTGGATTTCTTGCAGTTCATCATGTGCATAATTGCTATAGTTTCTGTTGCATTTGGATCCGTTATAAATTCTACTAAAGTTTACTTTCAATCGGGAGAGCAGTGGGTTGGACCGATTTTCAAAATGTACTTCGTTTCTGATTCTCCTACTTTCGAGATTATATGGCTTTATCAAGTTTTGATTGTTGCTATTTGCTTAATTTGGCACATAACTTTCGATATTTTCGTCACTAGTTTGATGGCGCATTTGTGCACACAAATGAAGATTCTAGGGAATGCTTTTAGGTAAGGCATCTTCTTTGGTTATTTTTTTCATTGGTGTCGTATTCATTTTGATGAGGTATGTGTACATATTATTGAAGAAAACTTTAGACACGCTATGTTCACATATTATTCAATAAAACTTTAGGCAAATACTAAGCATAGCCTAGAGCATGCCCGATTAATTTTCAGGAGAATCAAACTGAGAGCAACTAATTTACGTAAAACTACAAGGTTGGAAATGTCCTACGAAAAATGCATTTCCAAAGTTATAGGCGAATCAGTTAGACATCACAACGCAATTTTTGATTTGGTGGATGAAATCGAAGATTTGTTCAATCTACCATTGAGTGTCGTCATGGTCCTCAGTGGTTGGTTGTTGTGCCTGTTGCTCTACGATAGCTTACAAGTAAATTTTGAGTGTGAATTCTTTTCTTCAAGAATTATTTTGGTAATTTTAGGTGGAATTCTTGAGCAGGAAACACATTCAATTGGTAACCATTTGGCTGGTCATGACTGTTCAAATATTCCAATATTGCTATTGGAGTACGGAGTTGTCCTTTGAGAGTGCAGAAGTAGCTCAAGGAGTTGCTGAAGCCTATTGGTCCGAAATGCCGAAAACAGATGCAAAAACTCTGATTATTGTTATGGCGAGGGCGCAAAGACCGATCGTGATCAATGTTTTTCGCATAATTCCCTACAATTTGAACGTTTTGATGGCTGTAAGTTGAGTGTTGCACAACGTTGGGTTCCACCTGAATTAGGTTTATGTTTCAGATCGTTAAAGCTTCGTATTCTTATTCGCTGATTTTGTCGCAATTGAATTCGAACACTAATTAGATTTCAAATATGAACCAAATTTAGTTTTGAAGAGTAAAACAACTAAGAAGGGTATGTGTACAAATTGCTTCTTTTATACACCGTAAATAATTTAAAAATTACACTAGTGATAATCATAACACATATACCTACACATAACACATACCTACACTTGATAACAGTAACTTAACGAAAGTTATCGCTCTTGAAAGTATTGAATATATATTTATGTAGCTGTAATAAAAAGTAGACTCATGCATTGATAATCATTGACATACTCCTGCTGTCACATAACAATACTATTTGTTCGTACCTACACATGAATGCAAATACTAGAATGTTGTTTAGTAATAAGTATACTTAGTCAGAGATTATGTCGAACGTATTACCTACGTAGAATTAAAAATGAAGAATGGGAGCAATTTCTATTATGGTCGTGCAATAAAAAAAAAAGAAAGCCCCACCCTGAAACAGTTAATTCCAGTCTTCTGACGGCGATTAGTTTCTTCACAATTACAAAGTTTCGAGGAGAGAGGAAATAGGCATAATTTTCGTCCGTACATCAGCTTGTAATGAAGCCATCAATTTTGAAATTTGTCTCGATTAGACGGGATAACTGTAAGTTTGATGGAAGGAGAGGTCGCTCTGGCAATTTAGACGTTTAAAGAGTGTTATCCAGCCATGGGAATGATGGGGACTTAGCGGTAAAGCCGGGTATTCGCGGGGCTGGACAGAACTGGTAATGCAGTCGCGAAATGCGACTTGTGCAGCTATCCCGTCTGGTAGAATGCCAAATATGGGCTTATGCTCCGGACCAGATTGGAGCGCAGCTTTTTTCAACGGCACAAGACGTCTTTAAGGTGCCCGATTTGAGTTATGGGGCTTTGGAAGCGATTTGCTACGAACAGGAATCCTGTGCCAAGCTGTGGCTCTAAGTTCTCAGGTGCTATGTCCTGGTGGCCTGTGGGTTACGCTCATGATACTACAACTTATTAGTTATAGCATAGACTAATAATTATATATACTCGTCTGTGGTTATAGTAATGGTACTATAACTATACTGTCATGATACTATAACTTATTAGTTATAGTATCATGGGTTATGCTTTAATGGACTGCGGGTTTTCACATTTCAGCTGTACCTTTAAGAAAATCAACTAAAACCACTGATGAATGTGGGCTAGTCTGTTAGATAACTTATGTGAAAAAGTTGTGGGCAAAAGATACTAAAGCGGTTAGGTAACCCAATATCTCCCTAATTTCAGTAATAAACATTCAAGGTAGGTTATGCATTAAATAATTAGCACAATTCATGCTCAAATCAACATTATAAACCAATTCCTTGGAAAAAATTGTGTATGATAATACTAATGGATGGTTTAAATTTGGTTGCTTCAATTCTGAATCTGAATTATGTAATCTAAAGTAAACTTTCGTATAAGTTGTCAGGATACGGTGTTGATAAAAAATAGGAGTGTTGCATTTCAAATTGATTCCATTCAAACACAACATTTTGTAAATAGAAGAGTTGAAATAAAATGCAATTTTTGCATTTAAAATTAAACTTCTAATTTGAAAGTGTTGCCCCAGATTTGAAATGTGGACACTGCTGCTCTTTAGAAGGAGAGGCTCTATAAGCCAAATTCAAGAATTCGTCATCAGGCGAATTTTCGGACTGCCTCCCATTTTAGCAACTCCCGACCTCGTTACCATGCAAATTCGTCGTTTCGATCTCGATCAACCGATTTTTCGCGTCTCCGACCGGTGGAGTGCTTGGGCGGTGCTGCTTTTGCAGCTACGCACGTTGCCGTGAAGAATTTACGTGGGCTAAAGTTCTGTATCTCGTGAGGTCACTTGTTTTCAATTTCAATGCACACACGCTGTTGAAATCTGATCGAAGAGAAGAATGGTGGGCTGAGGTTTCGCCTTCACTTTTATTCTTAGGACTCGGAGGCTAGTTGGTCCACAATGGACGGTGTAAACTGGGGCTCTAGCTGACCATAACCTCAGACTTGCGTGGGGTTCCTGGAGATGAAAAATGGAAATCAAGAGCGCCGAGCTTTCACTCGACGACCCATAAAACCTGAAAGCTCCCGCTTTCATAACAGACGCGGTCCAGCTAACATTATCCGAACTGAAGCACTTGGGGCATTTGTCACGTGATTGCGTAAGAAGGACAAGAGCGCAATGCTCCAGAAAGCTGGCGCGGAGGCGAAGGAGGAAGAGGAAGAGGCGGCGAATTGCAGTTATTAAAACTTTTACTCTTCGTCTGAGAGCATATTTATTTCGCTTTGGCCGGAGAGGAGAGGCCACGCACGGATTGTTATTTAGAGGGGGCATTTGATTTAAACGTCAGGGTAATGAATTATTTCACGCGTTACACCTTACCTGGTGAGTGGTCATTCATCATGTAACTTCCCGCGAGGCGATGTCTTGCTTATTTCGCCAGACTGGGGAAATTGGAGAGGCGATTCTCCTTTTTGGTCGGAGGTTATGCACCTCTATGGACGCCTTCAACTTTGGCGAATAAATCGCAGTTGAATTTCCTGTTTGATATAATAGTCCGTTGTCTATTTTAGACGCTGCGCCTAAAATGGGGTGCACTCAATTTGCATACGGAGGAGTGCAACAATTATTTAGAAACGTATTGTTAAACAACTTAAACGTTCGGTGGATTGAAGTGGATGCAAGGTCTTGGTCTTTAAATGTCATCGCTGAGCGAACGAATCGTGAAAGAAGTTGAAGGCAGAAGAAAATAGTCTTTTCAACGTTGTTAAGTAATAGCGCAGAGCAATGGTGGTAATAGTGGAATAGCTGTTCTAAATATAAGTTTATGAATATATGCATTATTGAGTTCAGAATAATAACTTGCTCGACAAGTGCAGTGCAAATCCAAGGTTATTAAAGGCAAATGCAGTACCTTCTGGTGTATTGCAGTAATACTGTTACTCCAACATTTCACCTTCTCTCTGAAGATCAATGATTATTAATCTCTTCAAAAAAGAGTAATTTTTATGGATACATTGTTGCTTTTCTCGATTCTGTTGAAAGAGGTTGTTGAGTTGTCTCTTGCTTTTAGAAGCTTAAGATATACCTACACGAGGAAAATTGACGCAACAAGTAATCTAATACGACTGAGTGCACTTATCCGGTGCCTTGAACTCTTACTGACTGCTTCACCCTGTCATGGAATCTCACTCCGTACTTTCAGTATTTGAGCAATCCCACGGGTGAATTTCTCCACGCAGGCCGCATTGCAATTCAATTTACCGAAGGCTCTAAAAATCGTCGAGCCCCTCAAGGACTATCCACTCTAATAAATCCTTTTCAAGTGGGCGCGTGCATTAAAATTGAAAATCATTATCCATGCCAAATTTCGTTATAACGTTCCTCATTTCCGACGGAGCGCCATTAGCATTTCGATTAGCATATCCTGCTCGGATCAAATTCCAGCGCATAGCAAGAACAATGAATTTCTGCCCGAAAACTTGTCCGAAATTTGTCGGTAATCGTCCGTAATGATTTTTGCGTTACTCAGCACATTGATAGTGCAAATACCGTCGAATCGAGTTCAACGATTTATATGAAACCATTTTTCTAGACTCGCTCTCGAAGAGAGAAATTCAAATAATCTAAAATTTTCAATGTTAACGCGAGGTTTGGTCCAAAAGGTGTTATCACTTACTTAATTTAAGATAAAAAGTTCATATAAAGATAATGTCTTTGTTTTCATTATAGAGGGTGTTGAAATATTTACAAAAATGTTTTTCATGAATAACTAGATGATGGATATTAGTATGTATTACTATAGTATTTAACTTGTGAATTGAACCATTTTCTAATATTCTTAACAAATTTCAAAGTTTAGAACCGTGCGCACTGTTCAATGTTAACACCTTGTATAAGAAGAAACAGTCTGCAGTCCTAGGAAATATTTACCCAGTTTAATAATTCAGTCAAATCAAATAGCAAACCTGGTGACGCCGCAATTTTGTAAGAGGCCTGCTCCAATTCCCCCAAGTACCCAAGTTACCCAACAGTTCCAGCTAACGTCTAATTAAAGTAGCTGGATTCCTCCGCCCGAAGCGCAATTAGAGAAACGAGGGCGACGGAAAATGGCTCCGTCGTCGGGTAGGAGAAAGAGCTCGGAGAAAATGGTATCCACTCGAAGGTGAACCGTTTCATCTGTACTTAGTGTCGCAACGTGACATATTTGTGGACTTAATGAATTGCAACTGCATGGCTTCCATTGCACTCCGGTGTCGTAACAATGCCGTTATTAAAATAAATTGGACGAGCGAGAGATGATTTTAAGCATTCTTGGCCTTGCGAAAGCCGCCGCTGAAACTCAACCGTTACAATAACTATCGAGTTCCAATGGAAAACCTCGCTGAAATGGATTCTTCAGTGGAGCATTTCGAATGGAGTCCAGAAAGCGAGCGCAAGTCTGGCCTTGGAACGGGGAGCTGGAGCGCTCAGCAAGGACTCAAAGCAGACGATGCATTTGCATAAGGCTCATTATTAATAATTAGACATTTTTGTTTATGCCTATAATTAACATAACAGCCGTTTAAATTACCATTGAACTGGAAGTGAGTACGGCGGGGCGAAGCACGCTCGTGCTGGATCATAAAACGAAAGATAAATATTAGGCGTCAGCATGGGGCAAAGAATGGTAAAAAGAGAGCCTTATTTATTAAATAAAGCCACGGGGTGTTCGGATTAATAAAGTCGTCAGGTTGTTGATAAGTATCCTTGGGCGGATATCCATTGGTGTAATTTACCAGTTTGAATTCCATCAACGTTAGAAAGATGAAGCAACTTTTTCCTTGGAAAAATCATTTTAAAAAATGGGTATATATAGTATAACATTAAGTATAAATTCCGCAGTGAGTATGCATTAATATTTTATTTTTTTATCACTAGAGGCTTCTTCTATTATTATTATTATTATTATTATTATAAATTCATGTAAAAATAGAACGTATGTAGGAATGAGGCGTAAAGTGAAAAAAGTCTGATAGGAAAGTCAACACCGAGATAACAGATTAAAATCTTTAATCCCTGCAAATTAATTGGCAGAAACGATCCGCGTTTTATAGCCACTCATTGTGCTTTCTTCAAGCTTTGCATTATATTTAAATATACTGCAGATCTGCCGTTACGTCTGGATTTCCTGTTGCACTTTCTTCGTTTGGCAGTTATTAGATCCTAATTGGTGGTCTGCTCAGGATGTGAAAGAAACCTCGCAGCGGGACTCATAATTAATGCGAGAGATTTATTAGAAGAAATTTCGCTACCGTTTCCCTTTTAATATCGCGCACGACAATCGGGACTTCATCTGCGACCGATGAACAATCCCGACTGAAGAAATCGTTTGTGCAATTCCGCACGACCAGGAAAAGATCGCAACGAGGCGAACGCTGACGCAGAGGGCACCCTTCCTCCCGATGGATTATAAATTACACTACTGTCATCCTCTAAATAAATGAAATACATCCAAGTTGGTAATGGTGAAGGACGACGTTAATAAAGTACTTAACGTCATGATGGCTCGACCTGAGGAGGATTATCATCGAAGGTCGGACCTCCCTCGACCGTCAACAATGGGCTGCAGTAATGAAATTATTGAGTGTTGGATAAATTGAGTATTTTTCGTACTAGCTGCTCATTTAAATGCATACGTTCAAACGTGCTGTTCGATACCATTTTTCAACGATCGATGATGAAATGAAGACTCGTGATTAGCGTCGGATTCTTATTCCCAGCTAAAAGATGATCCTGTTTGTTTTGCAACAGGAAGGCTTTCGAAAAACCAACCATCAAGAGTCCTTCAATCAACCCATATTTGTTCAACAGGATCTCGACTTCATCAGGACGCGTTCGCCATTAGTCCTTATATGGGTTTGTGGCACTCCGGCCAACGTTGAGACTAACAAAACTAAACATCACGACCGAAAACGAAAAAAAACGAGGAAGACCGGCGGAGAACTCAAACGAAAAGAATGAAGGGTAAAGAGTAAAAAACAAGGTCCGAACTGCGAGAACAATGCCGGACAAGGCCAGAAAGAAATACTTGGGTTTGAAGGGTATAGGAAGAATTCGAGAAGAGCGGTCTATTGTACGGATCCAATTGCTCGGATCTTGGAAGTTTCTCTTCAAAGATTCGTACTTCGTTGCGCTTCCAACATTCCAAATACAGTCTGGCAATGGACGAATCCGGAAATACTAAACGTGTTGGACGAAGAATTGCGAAAATGTTTCTAATGGTGGCGCCGCATCTTCGGATGACAGCATAAGCAAGGTCTTGGCACTACTGCTTTGCAAAAACGATTAATCACGAGACCGCTATGCGTTTCCGCGATCCTCCTAATGATGATCAAGCCTTAAACAATGATGATGTGTGGTGATGCAAGTTATTGCGGTGTCCCTTTTTATGGCCACTGATGGTAAAAATTACTCCATCATTAAAACGGTTCCTCGCAAGACAATAAGAAAGGAGGATCAAACTTCCTCGTGTTTTTCCCATTTTGATAGTGGGAATTGTTGAAAGTTTAATTCGAAAAATTACCTTGAAACAATTAGGAAACGTTTTCGAGTGTATTTATTAGATTAACTAATAATATCAGATATGGTGTTGAAAAAAATTAATTGGATGAGTCATTGATATGTTGTGACACCCAAGGCAAGAGATCCTCTCATTCTCGATGTATACTAGAAGGTGGTGCCATAAATCTAATCAAACGTCAGTCCCTAGACTTAGTTGTAGAACGGACACCATGGGGTATTAATTTAGTTGAATTTATTCAAATCAATTACGAGAGATAAGATAATTATAACGCTGTCACAGCAGAACATTCACTAATAGACAATGATGTCATTCACACATAAACGTTCGCTGTCTTTCTCTGCAACAAGGAATAGTTTCGCCAGTCGCTAATCCAAGGCTTGACCATTTAAAGAACAGAAGGGTAACTGGAATAGATTGTTTACTATACCGCGGAATGGATTGTCTATATTTTAACGAAATATCTAACACTAGAGATCAAAAGATCAAGGACTCGTGGATGTACCGAATTTTTTGTCCATCCATTGTATACATCTAATATTCTCTTCAACCAACATTATGGAAAATTTAACAAAATAGTTTGAAAAAAATGTATTGTACCCTTCAAAACGCAGTTTTTGTCAGTACTCGCGTCTATTCCATGCGTAATTCGAATAAAAATCATCGTGATAAACGTTAAGTCGAAGAGCAACCTGGGAGAATGTGTCCTTATCTAGCGTTTGTATCACCAGCCAGTGCAGTCACCTCGAGCTGGCAGGATGAAATTTCATCTTCACTTTATGCGAAGGACGTATTGCAATTATGAATAGAGTTTTTGTTGGGAGAATCGCAACAATGAAAAATTGCTGTTTAGCGTTAAGATCTCGATTTGGAACGGAAGATAACGAAGAATTTCACTTAAAAAAAGTTATAATTGCGGATGAAACCGAATGGACATTCAGACTTTCTGTTTTGAGTGGCGCGAGCAATACAAACCTATTTTTTAGCGTATTATCAAATATGTTGCAAACATTTTGTACCCATGTCAATTACATGAAAGCTTCTAACAGTTTTCGATACTTCAATGTAAATCAATGTGGCAAATATGCTACAGCAATTTCGAATTACATATAAATTTATTCGAACAATTTCCCATTTTTTTCATACGTATTTATATTCTAAAAATTTGACAATGCAAACACATTTTGACAATCCAAACACATTCAGACAATGCAAACACATTTTGACAATGCAAACACATTTTGATAATGCAAAAATATTTTGACATTGCAAATACATTCCGACAAGCAAATATATTTCGACAATTATGTAGGAATTATGTATAATTACACACATTCCAACTATTTACATCCATAAAAGTAGTAGTAAATACAGCTCGACGATTAAAAACGGCAAATGAGTTGCAAATTGGCAATATTACAAGAAGTTGAGCAACGCAAATGTTTAAGAAAAATCGTAAATGTGAATGTACCTCCAAAACATGTGCAACCATGAATTTCGAATATCGAAAGAGGTTGTATACATTTGTTCGGAATGTAAAAGAAGGCTGTCTCCACTCACCCAATAGCCGCAAAACAACAGGATCACCAAGAAACCACAATCCCAAAGAACCGGTACCACATTCGGGTGCACAAATCCGAAAAAGTCCGACCGAATCGGCGCAGGGTCGTTTCGCTATTTTCCGCACCAAACTCTCGCTTCAAGAGGTCGAGAGCTGACAACGGGTACCGCTACCAACACGCACCGAGCAGCGCACAGAGTCGAATGGTACTGGGTACCGCCGATAGGCTGGTATAAACCCAAGAGCACGGTCTCTTCGGCGGAGCAGCGGTCCGGCTGGTTCCCACCTTCCTTCCTTCCGCTGAGGTCACTCAACGCGTTTGATGGGAGTCCATGACCTTAAAGAGATCACACTGTGCACAATTTTGCTCGGGTTTTTGGTCTTTCGGTGGATTTGCGTGCACTGGTCTAGGTCATGGCGGGTACCAATGGGAACTCGCAAGGCTGTCTCACCCGCAATAACGGCACATACTGTACATGAAGCAGGCTGGACTGAAAAAGGTCGTACCGTGAGATCTGCCCTTGGACAAATTTCTTTGTCGTACCGTGCGTTTCTCCTTTTGATGAGCTACTACCTGATTTATTGTCTTTCGACAATAAAATGTTTATTCCCATCTACAGCAGCGTAGATTTAGTTGTAGCACAGACTAGGAAGGTACTACCATAGACTAAAAATTGTATAGTAAACAATATATTCGTCTGCGGTACTATATAATTTTTCGTCTGCGGTTGTAGCCAATGCTCTATACCTCTACCAATTGGTGGTGACTAAATTGGTGTCACCGACCTATGAATTATGATCGCAATGTTTCGCAATCTTTCATTAGAATGAATGACACTCCCCGAGTCGCTCTTCATATTTAGTTCTGCTTAGCAGAGATTGAAGGTTTGAAGAGGTAATAAAAGGGCGAATAGACTCAAAGGAGAGACAATTCAATCTCTTCCATGGGTGGTAACAGAATGCCGTTGACTAGCCACAATCACGGTCGTAACTACCTCTACAGTACCACCGTGGTCTGGCTAAATGGTGTAGTCAGATTGCTAATACGCAGGCTACCATCTGCTTTGATTACAATAGTCATATAGATAGACGTACAACCTTTATTAGTGAAGTATAATTATGTTCTTAGAGCTGCCGTAGTACTGTGTTGTACAATGTATCTGTATAGCGTGTGCCTCCTGAATGCACCCGTAAAAAAGAAACCAGACAGTCTGCGATGGGTAGGCCATATGTTTGTTCGCTCAGTTTTGTCCCATCATGGGGCTATGGTGGTACAATTTGATTACATCACCTTGACATTTAAGTTCCACAGTAATTCAAACGCTACATTGTACTCTAAAAAAGTTTATTTTGAAATTTATGAATTGACATTTATTGTTTTACCCTTCAAAACGAAGTTTATTGCATCCGTCATTATGGTCAAATTATGATATTGAATGAGTAAATAGTTACTTTATGAAGTGGTCTCAGAACGTGGCTGCAGCAAGTTCAATTATCAATCTCTGCAGTGAATAAAACAGGAAGAGGCACTACACATCGTCTCATTTTGTTTAAACTTGAGCGCTTTTCAAAAACGGTACTCGAGTACCACACAATCCATGACTCATTGGGTGAATCGTCGCACTCAAAATCATGCGTGAAACATGCCAGTCATCATCGTTCATCGTCTGGAATCATTGAACTCTGCATTTCTTGCAACAATTGCCTCAGTACTACAGATCGGAAAGCATTATGGGTGTTCCGTGGCAGTACCAACTCTATTTTTTCGATGGGTATTTTAAGTGCATAGTGACTAGAGTGGGGTCACCGTGAGACGAGCTTACTAGAAGTAATTTGAGTAATGTTCAAAAGCTTTTAGTGCTTGATATTGTAAAAATTTATTTCCTCTTCAATACAATTTTGACTATGGACCAGACTAGATATAAGCACACAGTGTGGCACGTATGATATAATAGATAAAGGTTCCCCACGGCTAGAACAACTCAAAAATGAAATGAAAATGAATATGAGTTTTTTTAGGATATTTAAGAGTTTCTAACACCATATAGTTATCCCCGCTTACGGTAAAATATATTGTTCGGTTATAAGATCTCTTTTTGGCCTACGGCCAATGTCAAAGTGTAATTTGATTATAAAGAAGACTGAAGTTTGGCTGAAGACTGCTTAGAACGATTCTTGTCTAGAAGAAGACTATAGGTACTATACTTGGAGCATTGAAACGGTACTCGACTCCAAGAGACCGATCATCACCGATTTTTCCCATATTATATTTGAATTCGAGACATGTCGCCTCAACCAATAAGCAGGGCACTATCTCGTATTGACACATGTTTACATAATTTATCACCTCGCATTGCGCGCATGTAAAACTTGTCGTTTCGTTGTATGATTTATGACGCGCGCGAGATGCAACTCGCACCCATACACTCTCAAAAGAGAGGGTTGACGTATTTATGGTTTTGCTCTGGCCATTTTTCCGCCACATGCGGCAAGCCCATGTGTGTCGTGACAAAGCGCTACAAAACCACCAACAACTGGAAGGTTGCGGCGCCTTATCTGACCGGGTGGGTTATCCGTTTATCATTGTCTCCCCGCGTGGGTTGCGAAAGCCGATCCGATCGATTTCATATTGCGAAAATTCCGCAAGGTTACTTCTAATTTCCCATATTTCCGAGTTGATGGTTCAAGGGGAATCGAACTTTTCGGCTCGCACCCATTTACCGAGTAATGAAGTTCCTTCTCTTTATAATATCCGATATTATAGTCAATTTGCGAACGAAGTCCTTCATCAATAATCAATTTGTTCTCTTTTTTTTTCTTTAAACTCCACTTCCTCAAAAATATCATTTGGTAATCATTTCTCATAACTTCAACAATAGCGCTGTGTGTTCCTAATCAATACAGATTTCACGCCCTTGTACCTAGCCCAGTTCCTCGTCACATTTTACATTACGTATTTTCAGCTAGATTTTCCATTCCTTGGCAAAATTTGTTGAAATATCTTTTTTTTTATTTGTTGAAATGGCCAGTTTGACATGAAAAATAAAAAGTACCATAAATTCTATATACTCTCTAAAACGAAGTTTCAAAAGAGTATCAAACAAATCGAACTTGAGCAACGGCAAGGCCATACTTTTCCAGGTAGATTGTACCAATTAAACTACAAAAATCTCCGTTTACGTCACCGAATTGCAGATAGGTTACATCATGAACTATGAAGAATTTATTACAGTTGAACGTGTCCCTACATAGAGAATGTAATACAATTAGACAAATGTATCTGAATTGAATGTGATGCAATTAAACGAATGCCTAATTGTATCACAATCTAGTGCATCACATCTGATGTGAGGTTCCAGAATTATTGGCTAGTATTCCCAAAGTTTCTGTCCAAAATATCGACATTTCATGCTATTCAAAATCCAATCGGTATACCTACTAATAAAACAATCCGGCAAAAATCAGCCGTTCTTTTAGCGTTTCGATTTTGCCAAATATGAATTTATCTCGGTCCAAACTACAAATGAATGTGTGGCTTCAGAATTAGCAAAGCGATAGATATTTGCGGTGTATTGTGCGAAATAGAAGCTGTTGAAAAACTTTCTCTAGTATCCAGGTAAAATCAAAACACCAGAGGTGGTCAAGGTTACTGGGCCAAATAGGACAGTCAGGTTTCCATTTCAACCAAATCCGGCCAAATAATTTATTCACACATTGCTAATGCTTGAGAAATTTCGACGGTCAGCATTCGGAATCACTTGCCTCATGCATAGCTTCGTGGAATATTTCGCAAGGAATGATTTGCTAGGTATTGAATTTTAACCCATCTGTACCCAACAATTATATTACGTACCTACAGTCGAGTGCTATTAATTAAAATCTGTGTCTTGACGTCACCAAACAAACAAATTCAAATTATAAGGGTTGATTTGACATTTAGTCTTTAATTTTTTTTTTTCGAAGAACTTACAATTACGGCTCTTCACCCTGTGTATAATATAATATAATAGAAAATATTTTGGGTCATATTGAACTAACCAGGCTACAACTGACCCACCCACCGAAATTAAATATGAGATATAATAACTAAACCTATTTCGAATGATCTAAGTACCCGAAAAAATATTACGCATTACCAATTTCGAATCAAACCGGTGCAATTTAAAAAGCGTTAGCGTGTAAAATAATTTACAACGTGTAAACTCGAGTATATCTGGGCAGACTTCCTCAACCGGGAGCCTCGGGCCTCCTGAACGCCGAATAATTACGATTTCTTGGTGCCTTTGTGCCTCGAATATGGCCGGACGACCTTAGCTGGATATCGACGTCTATTAATATCGGCAATTACGTGTCAATTAGTCGGGATATTTTCCTGAAAAAGATCCAATGCCACCTGTCAAAAGCAGTTCAATTAGAAACGTGTTGGATGGCGGCTTGACGGCGAAACAAAGACCCCATATGAGGGGAAGTTGCCGGAAGAGACTTCCAAATCTAAACTGAAGATAATTACACCAACGCTAGGTGGAAAACCTGTAGTGTAGAACGCAATCAATTTGAGATTTTTTTCAGTAAATACATTTAATTGAGTGCTTGTTTTTTTAGGTCGTTATACTTTTCGTTAAACTTTTTCAATTGCGTTGAGAATGTATTGAAGAATTTGTTCTATTCGTTAGAGTATAAGGAATAGATGGCATTTATCATTTACTCCACAAAATTAAGTTTTGTAAGAGCTATTATTGCAAACTTGTATCTACTTTTCAAAACGAAGTTTTAGAAAGTGTGTTGTACCTACTACTCGTTGAATACACAACGAAAAGGACAACGCGCAACAAAAATATGGAACGAATTTATTCGGAGAAGCGCAGGTGCAATTTACACGATACTTCTCGGATTGAACTCGGACCATCATCAATGAAACTGAAATTAACTCCGTCCGCACAAAAGACGAACGTGACTGTTGAATTTTTCCTCTTCGCCGGAGCCGGAGGAGTGCCGTTGGATGGGTAACACCAGTAGCTTTTAATTCTCACCGTGACAGATTAGCAATGCATTATTTGCCGATTGCCCGGAGTTTGTACCGTTCAAGATTATTAGGCGGAATGTACTGGCGTAATTCTCGGCTAATGGCACTCTGATGCTCCACAGCATTCGCCTGCAGGATGCTCGTATTTGTGGGATTACTCCACTGCACTGAGAGGTACCTACTCAATAATGATGGTATAAATTTAGGTTTCCTAATGAACTTTTCGGCTTTTTCCTGTTAATTTTAATATATTCTTAGTAGAAATATGAGTGAATGCAAAAGGCATAGAACAAAATTATAATTGCTCATAACAGGGTTTCATTAATTGCAATTGCTAATGGCAGCCTTTTATTCAAAATATTCGAATATTGGTCAAATCATGATTGGCCTGAAATCCATGCGGTTGGTTTCTCCTACTTATTACAACATAGTTATCCGAAAGCTGCTGGAAAACAATTAATGTTCGTAGGAGAGCAGTGGGAGTATGTAAGGAGTGCAGCCAAATCCAATTAGAATAATTGTTCGAAAATACACGTGAGTCTTATACAACACCTCCTACAACTTCAGATGGATTCGTTGTTAAAGAATCCTAGTTAAAAACAATAACGTGGCAGGGGCACCTCGCGTGACATTTCCTTGTTATTCAAACGAATTGTAGGTGGAGATAACTCGAGCCCACTCGAAACAAGAGCTAAAATACCAATACTGATCTGAACGGCCATAAATCTTCAGAGATAGCAGTCACCTAACGACAATCTGACTCGGGTCCAACTGCCATTCTCATCAAGATTCAAATTTTTCCTTAAAGCTCATATGTTTCGAAATTAAATTTAGTAATTGCTTTTCTATTGAAACTGAAATTGTTTCAAAAATATTATTTTGTCCTAAAGTAAGTACATACTCTGATATTATACTAATTATGGTATAAACGGCCAGGCCTGTGAACGATTAGGATAATGACAGGTTTTGTTTACTACACGATCAATGTCTAGATCGAAAAACTTGAAATTTTTCATTGAGTGTAACAAAGACAGTCACCCACAATCGCACACCCCCATTTGAATTTCTTAGCGACCCACGTTTAGTTCGCGGGAAATCGTCGTCCAATCTCTGGGTGTTTTCCAGAGACGTGTTCCCAATGACACCTTGCAGACAATACCCAGCAATTAACTATGTAAATCTGATGGTGCATTTGCATGCAGACTGTGCGCCTTACACTTATACTAATGAAGTACATGTGGTTTACATCAGGGCTTTTGTTCGAGAGGTCGTGAATGTTTTTCTTGATTTCTACGACGACTGGGACTCCTTTTGTCTACTCGACGCAATTATAATGATGAGCTGTTTCTGCCTACTCATTATCCGTGCTTACACAAAATGAGAATGTTTGGCAAGAACAACAGCAATAAACATATTATTATGAAAAATAGGCGACAAAAAGTCAGTAGGTACCTATGAAGGACATAAAAATAATGCATGATGAAGTTGAGGCAGTGTATACTGGAGGAATCTGAAGAAAAGCAATGAATTCCATTGTCTTTGATAAAAGTGAAATTTTATACCGTCAGTAGGTAAATGAGAATCTCCCTCAGTGTGCCAATTCTGATGCACCCACCATAACCATGTAAGAAATATTACTTTTACTAAGCGCATTCACCTAAGATGACTCGTCGACCCGACAGTTCACCGAAAATTGCCTAACGGAATGGTTCCCATTCGCGACAACAGAAAATTATTCATCTATGGCGCATTATGTTGTAAGTAGGGTACTTATGGCCTCGCGACTTACCAGGTCCGGATTTTCAGAGCGGAGTGTTCGTCCACTACCACAACCTACCACAAACTTAATAGGCCGAGTTGTAACGTGTCATTTCGCGACAATTCGTGGAGGATGGAACGAGGAACAGCTTGTTACGGTTCCTGCAAATTAACCGCCGCCACCAGTGACATTACCATGGTCGGGACTCACAATCAGTGGGTAACGGTAACGAGCGTGAGGTTGAGAGCGGAAGGACCGGGGATTTTCGCAACACGTTACAAATTCGAGCGTGATTAAGAGCGTAAAATCAATTTGGCGCGAAATTTCGCACAGCTCATTAAGCTGTGGTGAAAAAGGTCAATCAACCGCGCCGCGGGAGTCGGAGGGACGTAAAACGTTGAGGGAAGTAAGGGAAAAATGTGGAAAACGAGCGCGTAAAAGGCAAGAATAAGTTTAACGACCCAGAGATTAACTGACGGTTTTATGGGCAACCTGGAAACTAATCGATAAAGCCAGTTAACAAGTCCCGAGCCCAGCCAGAAAAAGCGGGTTTATCCACACTCAGCACAGTAGTTTATCATAACATAATTTCCTCGCGAAAGCGTCGATGACACTCCAATTTATCGCCGATGAATGATGAGGCCATTCTTCGCGATCCAACGCGTGAGCTGGCATGGGGTGCATTCGCGTACGCACGTGAGGTGTTGCCAGAAAATTGCATGATTACAACCGGCGTAAAATCAACTTCGGTCACGGTATTGAGAGGTGAATTGTCGAGGACGGAATGAAAGTCCATTATGTGAGTGGGTAAGGGAAAATTATCATTCATTCGACCGCGATCCCTGCATTCACTTTCGCACGAGGACCTTCAGCGGTGGAGGACCTTTAAATGTGTACAGAACCTTCCGTTGTGTACGGAACCATTTGCATTCTGAACCCACAGACCGTCTAGTAAAAAGACAGCGTATTGAAGCTTCATTTGTATCGAAAGAACTTATATCCAAGATTGTAGTTCTAAGCTTTTATGCTATGCAGGCCCTCACATTCTATCGCAGCTTATTTGTGTCGATACATAAAAGAATCACCTAATAGTATACAACGTGACATGTCACTGGTACCCTCTGTGCTGGTATATAACACCATATTCACTGATCTGGCAAGACCTCACTATAGGAAGAAAATACTGTAGATGACAATAGGAGGATGTCGTAATTCATGTTAGGTGGTAAAATTTCAGGAAGGTTGTTGATCGAAGATTAATGTTGAATGAAACATCTTTGTCTTCTTCTTCTTTTGTGTTATTCTTCGCTTCATTCTTTGATTAATTTTTTGCCTTCTTCTCCTCTTCTTCTAAAGAGATATTCCAATGTTGTTATCGAAATAGCCCTTGAATTCAATTATGCTCCGACTGCCATTACTCCAAGGCTGGAGCCAGATAGCAAATACGCGAACAGTAAACTCAGACTCAATACCGATTCAAAATACATAAAGAATAATCCCATGGTACCATATTTCGTGGGATATTTCGCATCGAATGCCTAATACCGTCCTCGGTGGGCGTTTAAGCATTTCGGGTCCAAGGCCGCAGATGTGGAGAGCAATATTCCTCTAGCCTACGCACCGATCCGTTTGATAAGTCTTCGGAAAACGGCTCTTGCAGGCCAGAAATGCGCCCATTGAGGTATCGATTAGTTTGTGCAAGATAATCTCCGGAATGTTTATGGAGAAATTATGCAGATCAGCTACACGTTCGGGCCGGAAAGTGGGATCTTTCTCACTTCAGCGGTCTGACGAAATGGTGGCAATAAAACGATAGAAAATGGAGTTCATAAAAACCATCAATAATAATTAAAGCGCAGAATGGGAACGTTGCCAAATATAGGACGAACGATGTGTCTGTTTCCCAAGCTGGGACATAAAGTCACTATTAACCCCGGACTTTCTCTCATTTTATAATTTCCTCGAAAGACCAATTAGAGCTAATAACGGACATTGACCATTTAGAGAAGTGACACGGTGTGATTATTTCCACGTGTACCGAATCAAATTGTGTAATTCCTCATCGGAGGAAATTCGCAACGGCTCGCTCGCCCATTATCACGGCGATTCCCCCATGAATTTTTCAAAATCACCTGAGGAGAACGATCGCGGTTTAATAATTGGCTTGTGGGAAATAGTCCCTTATTGTCGACACAACACTAAATTTTAAACACTAAGTTTCTCAACCCGCAATTCCCTGTTGCATGGCGTGGGTTAATTATATACGGCGATACAAAACGACTAAAATGCAACGAGATTGATCAATCTTTCCTTGGAATTAGAAATACCTCAGACTGTACAAATACACACTTAACTCGGTTTGTTTTGTCAAGGACTAAACAATAATGTTGTGTAGAAACAACTCCCTCTTCGAGTAAAATTTGCATTAGCACTTTTACAAAGCACCTACATACTATTATTTAATATTTATTAGTCCTATGAATTATTTATTACTCCTCTGTATTATCAGTGACTATGAGAAGTGGTATATTAATTAATGCTTCGTATAATCCTCGATTAAGGAATTCATTGCAAAATGACGTTTTCATATGGTTTATTAAAATCTTAAACGTAATTTTGTAATAAATAGTTTGTAGACTAAAGTTAATGTGATGTAACTATTCAAAGGTTGATTTTTACGAGACCCCGGAAATTGCGACCTCCATACCTATGAGTGTACCTTTGCAAAACCGTTACAAAGCAATTGACTCTCAAAATATTGACATACCTCGACACTATTATCGCTTTTGCAAGTTCGTCTGTTTCGCGCGAATTGTTCAACTCGATGATTCAAGTCGTTCGGGTATGCATTCAGATAAAAATCCCACGAGGATTCACCACTATCAGACAGGCTTGTGACCCAATTTACGATGCCATTAGTGACGACGAAAAAGTTCGGCGAATTGTGGGATTCCCCGAGACCACAGGAAGGTCGAAAAGGTTCAGCTGCTGAACGATTTGCTCGCTGCAGATGAACTTTCGCAAGCAATGGCATACGAGTGGAGTCAGTCACCTAAAGCCAAGACGGGAGAAAAACTCGTCGACTTTGGAATGAGAAACATTGATGCAACATTGCTCTTTGGGAGTTTTGTGTTTAGGCTTCTCGATTTCAGCAATTTCTTTTCTCTTGCAGTTTGATCAGTGTGAATGCGACCAGAGTATTAACACAAATTTCTTAATTTAGATTCGATTGGGTCACAGAAAGAACGATAATCCTTTGTAGCACAATGAAGGTTTTGCTTAAGATTATGGAGTATATCGAAGAATCTTTTTCATTATGCCGACGTGACTTTAATACCAAGTCAGTACCGGAAAAACTTGTCTGGGTGGCCTAAATAATAAAACGGCTTAAACATCATAAATATCGGAATTACTTCAACATAATTAAACATGTCAAACGGTTTAAATATTATGAAACAGGACGAAATGGCCAAGGTACGCTTAATGAAAAATCCCCGCTTGGTCCTAATATGAAGTAAATACAGAAGTGGTTTCAATAAAATTAAGAATTACGCGTTCGCAGCTAATCCAATGCAAATGAAAGCTGGATTGAACCCATAAAGAGCTGATTTATAAAACAGCAATTATACGGTCCCATTTCCAGGACGTTTAAACATACATGTGTTCGGGGAAAATATTACACAGGCGATCCATCGGGCCGATTGATTTTTTCCCCGAGGCAGGTTTCCTTTTTGGTAGAGACCAGATTCTGCAAGAGAAAATAACACTACCTACGCTGGTTCTCGGGGAACAGCGCCGTATCGAAATAAATTTAATTTGCAAATTGGAACTTTATTAACAAGTTACGGCCAATTGGCACAGGGAACAAGCGGGAAACAGTTCCAGTCCCGCCCTATTTAATATTACGATATATTCAATAGAGTTGTGCTGTTCCAATTAAAGCTTCACCTTGCGTTGATAATGGGGCATCTTGAAGAAATTTTACCTTTCGTTTTAAAATTCATATTTGTACATTCACTTGTGTATATTCATATGTGTATATGCGCATACATATTTGAGTATTGATATGTATATATTCGTATATGCTTTGAAAAATTGCACACAATTGTTTTAAAAAGGCACACGTCTTCTTTTCGCGGGAAGCATTTTCCATGAATTATGTGATTCGATAGTTCAAGAGGTCAAACGAAAGTCATACAACCTTTCACTTCTTTTCCAAGAAAGGCAACACTTTTACACTTTTTCCTTGTCGTGTGTGTGTGTTGATTTAAAGGAGAAGATTGCAAGTGGCCACTGCTCGAGTGCCCATTTACATTTCCTTATTGGCACGGCCTGACCTCGACCTAGACCATTTAGGTCTCCTGAGCACGTAGCTTCCGCACTCCGCCAATTTCTGTTGGATTCACTTTAATAGTGCCATAAACTTGGGTAAAAACAGTGATCAACGAATGTGGGACAAATGTTTGCCCCAATCTAAACAATGTCGTTCTGGTCGCTAATTAGTCGCTAAACGTTCGTTTAATGGTCGTTACGTCGTCTCTGGGAGATACCGTACTTTTGCGACTTTGCCCAGTTAAAGGGGAATTGGGGCGGTGAGGTGTCAGTTATGGGACTGTGGGCGTAAAAATCTAGGAGAGTTGAACTTGCAACTGTGAATTTATTGTGCCATTTGTCAAAATATGCCGTATTATGACAGAATATGATTATTTAAATCAATAGCACATTATGAGCCAGTTCAATCGCAGTTCAACTTTGAACCTCGCTCAAAATATCAGATTTGGCATTTAAAATATGTAAATATTGTCAAATGTGACACATTGAACCTAGATCAAAGTTGAACTGCGATTGAACAGTCACATTTTGACAGGGGTGACAGAAATTTGTCAAAAAAATGCCAGCCTTAGTTAGTTGTATGCATCAGTTTTAAAATTTTCCTTTCTCAATATTTCCTCATCAAGGAATGTCCAGGTGAGTAATTTCTATGTTAGTTATTAGTTTTAATTATTGCAAAGTACGTGCGTTATGTTAATAAAATTGTAACAATTAATCAAATAATTGACCCTTAATACTGGAAATCACTCATCTTGAAGATAAAGGATCAATTATCTCAAATATACCAAAATTTCCGAATGAATATTTTCCCTGTTAAACAGATTGTTTAAAATACCTACGCTATTATTGTATCTACAAGGTGGTCAATAAATCAGTGGGCGCCTTCGCCAATTCTTCAACGCCGAAGCAAAAATCCATTCGTTCTTATACAGGTTGTATATTAAAAATACCGATCAAATTAAGGGCCTTATTCTTTGGAGGTGAGGAATGGAGTAATCGATATCTACTAGGTCTATCTACTACGTTTTCAATTCAATAATAGGTATTTAACAATCCACCAATAGGTATTTGATTCTAATAGTAGAAAAAGCTATTCCGCCTTTGAATTTACGATGAATGGGGACGGCCACCTTAAAATATAAAACAAGCTTTTCATTCATTCGTTTGCTTGGCTTTAGGCCACCAACATATCAATGAATTCTCCGCACAAGCGCACATTTACCGCACAACTTTCTCACACCATTCCACAACTTCTACAAGTCACGTAAATTTGAATTGATTCCATTTAAATCGCTACTTGTGTGATCGCCAAAATCGAAAACTCAGAAGTGCTTGGAACCCAGTCAAACCTAAGTGAGTCACATTTTCCTCTCATTTCATCTCCACCACATGGCCTAACCACTGTAGTTTGCAGTGGCCTAACCTTAAAGCGAGAATAATGGGCAAATTAGAGCTATTGCAAAGCTTGAACAAGCACTCGGGTCGTGTGTGGAACATCTCATGGCACCCGAAAGGCGAAGCCTTGGCTTCTTGCGGCGAAGACAAAACTATACGCATTTGGGCTAAAGAGGGCAATAGTTGGGTCAATAAGTCCATCCTCACGGACGCCCATAAGAGGACTATTCGGGCCGTCTCTTGGTCGCCTTGCGGGAATTTTCTGGCCTCTGCCAGTTTCGATGCGACCACGTCGATTTGGGACAAAAAGTCGGGCCAGTTTGAGTGTAATACGACGCTGGAGGGACACGAGAATGAAGTGAAAAGTGTTGCATGGTCAAATTCTGGACAGCTGCTGTCCACTTGCAGCAGGGACAAGTCCGTTTGGGTTTGGGAAGTGGCCGGGGACGATGAGTACGAGTGTGCTGCTGTCCTGAATGCCCACACGCAAGACGTGAAGAAAGTAAGTGAAGAAGAGTTTCTTTTTTATTTTTATTGTGTTCATTGTTCTCTTATTATTTTTTTTTTCATTGTCAAAATTGGCTACTGACATGGCTGCTGTTTCATTTAACTCGATGATTTCGGCAGGAAAACTAGAGCGAAAGCGACGACCACTCCCAGATCGGAACTCGATGGTGCGCCCATTTTTTGGCCGCAGTTCGCCAGCAGGGATTGCCACGACTACCCTCTGAAGGGATCACGCCCCCCAAAGGGGGCTGGACCCATCGGGGCAGTCGGGCTGCGGCGAATTAGCGGCCAGAAAAAAGGCGCACCATCGAATTCCAATTTGGGAATGGTCGTCGCTTTCGCTCTATTTTTCCTGCCCAAATTATTGAGTTACTTACTTATCAGATATTTTTGTCTCATTCTTTAGTTCTTTTTTAACAGAAAGAGAAATAAACGCACGTAATGTGACCACGATGTGTTTCAGAAAAACGAATCGGTTTAAAAACATTGAATTAATGGTCGCTGAATCAATTATCACTTGAAAACGTTTAGGTAATGAAACAAGCTGGCGTCAAAATATTTAATTTTAATTAAATAAATTATAAACTAAAAAAATATTAAATACAAACAATCCTTTTAATGGAATATAAGAGGTGCGTGAAACCCAAATTCACGAAAATAAAGGAAAAAAGTGTATCCTTTCCAACAGTACCAGACAAATAA
>JAUIMY010000067.1:0-86285 GCA_033557855.1 Hydrochus callosus | reverse complement strand
CTAATTACTTGCTCTACGTCCACCTAAAACTTCAGCATCCTAGCTCCTCCCTAACCAAAGTTAACAAGGGGTTAAAGTTTTCCCATGTAAATCCCTATGGTGCGTGATAAAATAAACGCACTGTATAGTGTCGTACTATTCCACTTTCGCACGTTGTCCGAAAGAATGCGCTAGCGTCGATTTATATGGCGGGAGAGGGGCTCATTTAATTTTAGCACCTCGCCAAACAATTTACAGGGAAGAAGGCACTTTTACCGAGGCGCCAGGACGGAGGGATGGCGTGAAGGTATGTTCCTGGTTGTGCGTTTGCGTGGGGAAAAACTTGCATGGCTGAAATACAATTCGCAACACACGCTTAAGGCGCCATCCCAGACGAAAGGGTTAAATAACACCCCTTTGAGCAAAAAAAACAGTGGTTATCAATTAAAGCTTTGATAATTGGTGATAAGGTTTCACAAGTAATTAATGTGACACGTTTCAAAAATACGCAAGTGATTTTTAAAGAAAAAAAAACATCCAAAAAATCATCCCAGAATTTCACATTTTCCAACTCAACATTGCAATGTTAAGAACAGAAATTTCGCTACGAACAGATACCCACGTGCTAAGATCGTTATCGAGTTGGCTTCTACGGTTATTAAATTGTAAAGCCAAGAAAATAGTAGGCTAATAAACAAGAGCGATAGTTTTGCAAGATAAGTTCACGGTACGCTAATTAGTATAGGAGCGGAGCAGACTGAATTTAATCGCAATAATGGTGTTATGGGAAAAAGGATAAGACTGTTCCGTTCCGTTCTGTTCGGTCCCAATCTTTCAAGTTTATGTACCTACTCCCTGAATCAAGGTGGGCGCGCCGTCTGGTCGCCGAGAATATCCCAGACAGCCGCGTCCCAGGAACAATGCGTTCGTAAGTTAGCCGACTATTAAATCTAGTCAGGCGGGAAGATTTACGTTTTTGCTCAGATCAAAGTGTCCCGTGCATTTTAATTTTAGTACGGCCGCGCGTGCGTCCCACTCCGGCGACGCAAAGCGGATAATTCTCAGGCCACGCCAGCTCAGTACATCAATAACACCGTAGGGAAGTTTCTTCCCTGTGTACTTCCCGTTTGTGAAGCGTGAAGGGCGCGATTGGGAAGAGCACAGCTCAGAGCTGCCAGTCTGTTTCAATTTGGGCGCGGGCCGCGCCGTCCGCCGCCCGAATCGATCCGCTTTCGGACGAAGCGCTGACGTTTAGCCGTTCGGTCGTTCTGCAAGTGCTGTGCGAAAAAATCACGCCTAGCGCCGCCTGAGCGAATTATGTGCGGCCGATTTTTGCGGGACGGAAGTGCCTATTGGAGTTTCGCCTTCGACACCCGCGGGTTCGGCCAGTAAAGAAGAGCACGGCGGGATAAGAAGCGAACACCATGGTAAATAGGACTGCCTTGGGGGGAATTATTGCGCGTTTGCTGGGCTTCGAGACGGCTCTGGGTCTGCCCCTTCTAGTGGACGTTCGCGTGTTTTCATGCGGCCGTGATTAGCCTACTTTTTCCGGGCTGTTGTAAGGGCAAGTCGTGGTTGGCTTGGGTGGCTGCAGGGGTTGCGGAGGGAAGGAAGGGCAGGTGTTGCATGGTCGATTTGTTGATTCTAGTGGGCCGCGACTCGAATGCCCTAACGCTCGTTTTCTTTTTGCGTGCACGACGGAAAATTGGCACGCTTTGATTTAATTGCGGATTATTTCCTTGAATACGTAATTAATGTTGATAAATAGAGATAGTTGGAAAGGAAATTGTTTTTTTGTGGGACGCCATTTTTTCTCTCTTCAAAATGTATCTTCATTTGTGTATCATAGGTATCCAATCAGTTAACTGATATTCTTGGCGCGGAAATCTTAAATCGTCCGAAAATATTTAATTTAAGATACCCTCCCATGTGATAGAACACGCTTAAATAATGAATTTTCAATATACTACCTTATGAGGTTATGCGTTCAAACGTCAAAATATTCCTATTAAAATAAAAAAAATAAAAAAAAACATTGGAAAATAACGAACGGTTACATAGTTTCGTTTTCCCCCTTGGGGGGCGTGAACCCATCAGGGGGCAGTCGTGGCAACCGGTGCTGGCGAACTGCGGCCAAAAACGGGGCGCGCCATCAAGTTCCGATCTGGGAGCGGCCGACGCTTTAGCTCTATCTTACGTTTACACTACAAATTTAGTTATATTCATTCAATCAATTTAGATATTATATCCCACGTTTTGCTCAACTTCAGCATGTCCCTGAACGTCAATGAGCAGTGTTTACCTACTTAACCGATAATAATTTCTTTTTGAACATCATATGAATACGTGATATAATGTCGTTTCTTTTTTTCTAGGGTAATGAGAGCTCTCTGCCCATGGAGCTTTGCTCCAATTGTAAGTATTAAATGTACACTTATAATAATGTTGTAATACATACATAAATGGTGGCCTTAATTATATCAATTCATTATGAAATGTTCATTTTCTAGCTAAATGTATTTGCTGTAAAGATCTTTTTAATAAAATACTTTTTCAATTTAATTACAGTTGACGCAGATGAGATACGGCGCCTCGGTAAAAGGTTCCGGAAACTCGATCTGGACAACTCCGGTGCTTTGAGCATCGATGAATTCATGTCACTCCCGGAACTCCAGCAGAACCCTCTAGTTCAACGTGTCATTGATATATTTGATGCAGATGGAAATGGAGAAGTCGACTTCAAAGGTAATTAATTTTTTTCTGCCTTACCTCGGAGAATGTTGTCGCATTTCGTGAATAACATCTAAAAATAATTTAATTGAATGCGTTTACGATTTACCAGCCATTTCGTCAAGACACAATGCACGTGTGCATTCTCATGATGTAAATGTTTATTACCACACGCTGCAGGAGCTTATGGTTCCTGTTAATCCGTGAAAACATTTCTAAACCGTATAACCAAATTGTCCATGCTTTAACGCTGAATTATTGGGTTATTTGGAGGTTGTTATTGGGAGCGTATTTTTTTCCAATTCATTACATCCTATTGGACATAGAACGTCTTTATTTCAGAGTTTATTCAGGGAGTATCGCAATTTAGTGTTAAGGGCGACAAGCTTTCCAAACTACGATTTGCCTTCCGCATCTATGATATGGACAATGACGGGTTCATTTCCAATGGAGAGCTTTTCCAAGTGAGTTACTAAATTGATGTTATTGAGTTCGCTCACTCATATCACATGCCTGTATAACTAAAGTCAAAAAATGTTGTCTGTTGTATAAAATGAATGAATCAAGAAAAAAATCTAAAAATTAAACGTACTCAAAATTAAATCTTAAAAACAATTACTCCTTTAAAACTTAATTTCAAGAGTACAGAATAGGAAAAGGAGATTCTTGGATAGTGCCTATGAAAGTGTATGTTTGAACCTAGGTATTGAAAATGATGGTTGGCAACAACCTAAAAGACACTCAACTCCAACAAATCGTCGACAAGACCATCCTGTTTGCCGACAAAGATGAAGACGGGAAGATCTCGTTCGAAGAGTTCTGTTCCGTGGTCGGCAACACCGATATCCACAAGAAGATGGTGGTCGACGTGTAGGAGGTGATTGCGGTCGGCGTCCAACGCTGTGTCCTGGTTCTGGCTTGTTTAGTGTTTGTTGAGTTGCTTGTTGGGCGGTTTGGAGCTGAAGCGGAACGGTGATGGAGGGCAGAGTTGCGTCACCACTGAGGTGACTCCCCTTAACACTGGGGCCGGTGCGATTTGCGGCTGCCCGCTCGGTGATCGTGCGATTGTGGTTCGGTTGGGCGCAGGTCGCACCGCCCTATCTCTAACGGTCAGGTTCCTTTGAGTTGGACGTGAGTCGCAATCATCCTATTTTATCGAGTTTTCCTGTTTCGTTCGGAGGCGATATTCAAATCATATTTAAAAGAGAAAGATGTGTAAACTGAATGTTTTCTAACACTGTATAAAAAGTCTTAAGGTAAATTATTGAAGAAATTCTATTTGCATGTGAACCGTGCTTGTTGTTCAAGTTGAAATAAATTGAAAAACGTAAAAATATATATATTCAAACGATTGTTCTTTATTCTTTATCTAGGTGTTGTGTGTCTTAGATTACTCTTTGTGTAATCACAGAAAAATTGACGATTCACCGAGAAAGTTATCGATAGCGATTTATTAGGGAGAAATGTAATCCAAAAACCAGTAAAATCTTGCTTGAAATATGTACTTACACTAAAACAATTGCTGCACGTCTTTGGACCACATCATCAACTTCCCGATTTCCTTCCACGGCTTCAAGGACCCAGAGTTACAGTGCACAACTCCATCCTTCCAGCCGTGGCTTTAACTTTATCGGACGGGCCGAACGCCGTCCGCACGCTTAGCAACGCTTTTGCGGACCGTCCGCTCCTTCAGGTGTCTAGTCCGTTTGTCGAGACGAAGGCCTCAAATACAGTGGGCAGACGCTCTATTCGAGGCTTTGACTTCGCGACGGCCTATCCGCCGGTGTACTAGAAGAGCGGACGGTCCATCGTAACCCGTTCTACACGGACATCCGCTGACCCGGTTCCCTCTTAAGTGTGTGCGAGGGAACCAACACTGGATACCGGCAAAAACGGCACGCGTCCGGCCCGCCCACTCTATCACCCATATGAAGTAAAAATTTTAACATTAGTTCGTAGACACATGTAGTGTGGGAAAGTTATATTTATTCCACCTTTTGCCTATTCGTATGGTTTTTTTCGTTCTTACGGTTGTGTTTTCGTGCTAATATAGACTGTAGATGTTCTGTTGTCATGTTTATGTTGTTCTGAATAAAATTATTTCACCTATAGCTCAGAATTTTCATTACATCCTGATGTTTTGCTTCTAAGCCCTCCCAGCTCACACCTAACAGTATGTATTGATACCCAATATGCGTGATTACGTAGTACCTCTGTTCTGTAATAAAGCCATTGTGATTTTTCGATAGAAATTACACATTTAATGCTTCAATACAACTTTTTGCATTAAAAAATAATATTCAATCTAAATATTCGAGCTGTCGAATTGTCAAGCGAATGGCATTAGCCGTCACTAACCGTAAAACAAAAAGATTTCTATTATTGATTTTGATGGTTTAAAATTCGAATTTTTAGAATTCGCGCGCAATCGGCTCAAAACATGGCGCCCAATTCTTTATTAAGTCTATGAAACACGATGGACATCATAAGTGTATTAAGTCCACGGACTGCAGTTAGGTCACTGGTTTACGCCGGTAACTTGGCTGTTCTGTCTTACCGGCCCATCAAACGTCAAAACAACCCCCCTCCCCCCGCACCGGTCTTTCCATTGGCGAAATCAGCGAAATGGCTGCCGGAGTAAGTGAATATCTCTGAATTAATCCGATTTTCGTGACTCCGAGGGCGGTCATCCGCGCTCGATCCGCTTCATTTCTCGCAGGATGGACGTGCGGCGAGATTTTTACGCCTGTATTTCTTTCAGACTCTCTACACTTACCCCGAAAACTTTCGTGCCTACAAGGCATTGATCGCTGCCCAATATGCCGGGGCCGATGTCAAAGTCGCCCAGGATTTCGTTTTCGGCGAGACGAACAAGTCGGACGCTTTCATCAAGAAGTTCCCAGCTGGCAAGGTCTGTATCTCTCGTTTCTGGAATTTGCCGAATTTAAGGTTAGGTTGGGATTTGTTGCCAACATTCCACCTTTTAAATGTCAAGTTTGTTTCATTCTGCGTCTCATTCGTCGTCCGTGTGACTCTCATTGGTTTAGGAATGAGTAGAACTTTTTAGGGTGTACCATATTCAACTTGCCAATTCAATTTTGAACAGTATTGTGTTCTATTCTAGGTTCCTGCTTTCGAGACATCCGATGGCAAGTACCTGGCCGAAAGCAATGCCATCGCTTATTATTTGTCCAATCAACAATTGAAGGGCAGCAATGATTTGGAAAAGGCTCAGGTTTTGCAGTGGATCGGATTCGCCGACAGTGAGATTCTTCCAGCCGCTTGTGCTTGGCTCTTCCCTGTTCTGGGTGTTATACAATTCAACAAACAGGTATTTGGTCGTTTTCTATCTTTGGGTGATATACAGGGTGAATAGTAATAGTAAATGTCTAATAAGTTAATCTAAGAAAACTTATTGTCGGGCAAGACAACTAGTACTGAACAATAGCATTTTATATTAAGAGAAATCGAATTCTCTTTCAAAGGCGATTCTACACATTTCGTGTATTTTCGTAACATAAAGAGATACATCATTATAATGATTCTCCACACTATTTCAACTTCCATAGTTAAAATAGCACTATAGAATCAGAACATTGATTCAATACACAATTTATTATCTGCATTTAACTCTTTGCGCTCTAGCGAGAGTCAAGTTCAATGTAAAATGTCGCCTTATTGGCGGCAGTGGATTGGAAAGGGTTAAACACTTTAAACTTTACTTCTCACCTAGTAGTTTTCTGCATCAATTGTTTCCTTTTTGCAGAATTTCGAAAGAGCCAAGGACGACATCAAAGTAGCCCTCAGCGTCCTCAACACACACCTCTTGACTCGCACCTACCTTGTCGGTGAGCGAGTCACTTTAGCCGATATTTCCGTGGCTTGCACACTCCTCAACATCTACACTCACGTGCTGGACTCCAACTTCAGGAAGCCATTCGTCAACGTGAACAGGTGGTTCAACACCTTAGTCAACCAGCCCCAGTTCAAGGCCGTTCTGGGTGAAGTCAAGTTGTGCGAGAAGGTCGCCGAAGTTGACCCGAAGAAGTTCTCCCAGCAACAGCAACAACATGGTTTGTTCTTTCGATTCTGCCCTTGAAATCAATTTTTGCTCAACAGCACAAGATAAAATAGTCACGCTCTAGTCCGTACTCGATCGAGTCGGCTCAGTTAAATGAAATGTTTTTGAGTATGTCCGAAATGATTATTTGGGAAAAAAGTGTTTAAAAGCAATTTAATTTTTCTCTTATCAGCTGCTAAAACGGAGAATAACAGTTCGACTAATACTAGTACAAATAATGCGTCTGCTAACGTAAATACAACTAACACCTCGAGTAAAAGTAGTAGAAAGAAGAGTAAGTACAAGCGTTGTTTGCCGTGTTTGCACTGTAGTTGCAGTAGTTACCCCCAAACTCTTCCCTAAGAACTAAAATGTATTCTATAATGCACTAAATTTTCAATTCCCTACGAACTAAAATGTATTTTATAGTGCACCAAATTTTCAATTCCACTAAGCTATTTTAATTTTCATATAGATAATTATTTCATCCAGTCCTAAATTTGTGACTTAGCATTTGCAATACTTTGAATTTACCGGCAGTTTAGTCGTTATTTTGCATGGTAGTATGATTGAATTTTCAAATCGCCCAATTTATTCTATATTAATTTTTATTAGGCAAAGCTAAGGAAGCAAAGAAAGAAGAGAAGAAAGAGAAGAAACAGACCCCCAAGAAGGAAGAAAAGGAAGCCCCTGAGGAAATGGACTTGGCTGACGAAGCACTTCTTGCCGAACCTAAAAGCAAGGATCCTTTCGATTCCATGCCTAAAGGTAACTTTAACATGGACGATTTCAAGCGTGTCTATTCCAACGAAGAGGAAGCCAAGTCCATTCCTTACTTCTTTGAGAAGTTCGACCCTGAACATTACTCCATCTGGTACGGAGAGTATAAATACCCCGAGGAACTCAGCAAGGTGTTCATGAGCTGCAACTTGATTACAGGTAAACCAATCTAATTGCGGAGCTTCTCCAATCTGATTTGATTATTTTTCGCCAGGAATGTACCAGAGGTTGGATAAGATGCGCAAGCAGGCTTTCGCCTCCGTTTGTTTGTTCGGCGAAGACAACAACAGTACTATTTCTGGAATCTGGGTTTGGAGAGGCCAAGAACTTGCGTTCCCAGTGAGTATTCCATAAATTTTCTTACATTAATTTGGTGTTTAACCCTAAAGGGTTTAAACTCTAAAGGGACGACCGCCGGAGTTGAAACTCCGGAGCAACCAGGATCCATAACATTACATTTTTCCCGTAGTTTCAAGTAATCTTTATTTCTTAATTACCTAGTTGAGTTCCGACTGGCAAGTTGATTACGAGTCGTACGATTGGAAGAAATTGGACGCCAAGTCCGAGGAAACCAAGAAACTCGTCACCCAGTACTTCTCCTGGACGGGCACGGACAAAGACGGCAGAAAGTTCAACCAAGGCAAAATTTTCAAGTAAACCATCTCGATCGATAAAACAGCAAGCACCTCCTGATTGTTCCAGTCCTATTTTTTTACCCCGAGGTACTTTGTTTAAGCTTTATACTCTTATCGTTTTCCTTTTTGTACTATCGTATCCATTTTGTTGTGGCGCTTGTTTACCAGCGAGACCAACCCGCCAAAACTGGAGGTGTTATGTGAACTGAATTAATTTATATTTGATGAGATTTATATGGAGAAACAAGAGCAAAGTTGAAAAATAAAAGTGGAATAAATGAGGATGATTTTTTTTAAATCGCCTACCTTTACTCCATCTTAACCATTTCGCTTGACTAAATGACGCGATGACACTGCAATAGTCTAGTAATTTAGTCGTTGCACAGTGGCGTGCGGAGCCGCTTTAAGGGTAGAATATTGACATTTGGCCAGTTGTCCGCCACTGCCAAGCAAGTGAACCAACCGAACAACGAGAAAATTACTATAATATTTTTGCTGGGTAATTTCAGCACTGAAACGGTTAATAACGAGGCAGCGCTTCATGTTAATAACAAAGACCACTCAAGTTTGAAAATTGTTTATTTAAAATAAGTTACAATGTTTAATCGATATCCCAATTCAGTTGGCCGCTTCGCCGCGAATATCGGTGAAAATGCCAACGGAATCGATCCTCCAAATATTCACTCACAATGAACAAGAGAACAAGTCCGAAGCACAGAAACAAGTCATTGTTGGACAAAGGAGTTGTGTACCGTTTCTCTTTCATAAAACATACAACAATGCAACACTCGATTTGAGAAACATCGTTAGAGCAATCTAGTTTCGTAACAACATATAAATTACTTTGGCAAACATACTGATATGTTGCGTCAGGCCGACGCAAATAGAATATACGTTAGATTCATAACGGAACGGTGTAGCACGAGATTGAACGTAATATTGCTCACAAGGGTTATTCGACAACGAATACGATTAACGGCGAAATACAGCGGGAACCAACTGAGGCGACTACGCGACTGGTGAGTGTAGGAATATTTTTCGAGTCCAACCGCTTCATATAAAATCTACAATGAGGTTTACGTCCTAACATCGATCATTTTACAAATGTTTGGTGTTTTCCGATTACTATGTACAAAAAAGCCGTCCGAGTACCTTTGTCCAAGAATGTTCAGGTACAGAACACGGTCGAATCGAATGAAGGGTCAACTCAAGATTGCGGTTATACTTTTCTTGTAAAACAGACAACATTACACAACGATGCTTAATACGACTCTTAATATGTCTGCTATTTTCTCCTCGATAAGACACTTATTTAGTTTTTATTTGTCTGAACGAAACTGCGGATCGCGATCTGAGTGGGTGATGGGAGTAAGTCCGTGTGCTTTTGGCAAAGAAACGGTTTAATTTTTTTGGTATTGTTCCATTTCAAGTATCAAAATATGTCAACATTTGATTCTTTCTTCGCTATCTAAGGAGTAATTAAAATATATTTAGTCCCGCAAACGGCGCCGGGTTCGCGAAATTTCTCCGAATGCAATTTTTCAACATCGAACACGTATACAAACAGCAAGTCTTTATACAGACAGGGTCCTCGTAACCTGCCGAGTATTCACAACATATGCTAAATTATCGGTGATTGGGTGATCCGCGATTACACTAGTAAACCGATGAAGTCCGGTTCGCACTTCCCACGGCACAAATGAGCGTTTACGAACGAAAGTGAATCCCGATCCGTGCGGAAGTGCGAACCACGGATGAATAGGGAAACTCTCAACGAATCAATCAACACTCAAGGCGAACATTGAAGTCATGACGATTGTCCTGCAATCACATCGAATATATGTATTCTTTCTCTTACATCTTAACTCGAAATTGCCGCTATAGATTATTTCTGTTATAAAATCGTGAATCACTTGATCCCAGGTGGATTATTTCCCTCGATACACACAAATTGCAAACACGGTTCACAATTTAGAAAGGGCGTCCGCTCGTGGCACCGTTAAACCATGATTGTCTTGTATTGCACTGTGCAGCTGTTTACGAGCTGTAGTCGAAGGACTCCCACTCGGAGACCCGCGAGTCCTGCTTCTGCAGCCGCTGCGTCACGTCCTTTATGTACGAGTCCTGCATCCGGTACATCCCGGAATTCGCCTGGAACATCAGAGTCTCCAGGATTTGCTCGTTCTTTATCGCTTTTGAAGGCAGAACAACCTGGATAAAAAAACACTTCAGTTCCAATAATTTTGCAACAGAACCACAGAATATTACTGATAATACTAATATATGTGACAGAACATGTGCCGGATTAACGAGACTATACATTGTATTCAAATGGTTTTGTGATTAATGTTCTACTAGTATCCTACCTTGATAAGTTCTTGTGGTGATATCCTATACAACTTCAAGTCTCGTGCAAGCCTCTCCATGATACACTTAAATTCTAATTTGGCGTCAAGTTTGCTGGAGGTTTTTGTACGAATTTTGTGCCGCGCCCAGCCCAACATCGCCTCGAATTTCCTCACCTCTGGCACCTCCAAATTCCTGCACATGATCATCTGAACCATCGACTCGCTCAGAGTTAGGAATTCGGCCGTTTGGAACAAGGCGTATGCTCTTGTTTCGACGAAAGCCAAGATCATGTTCACCAATTCCGATGCGGAGGTGTACCGCCAGTAGTAGTTTTCCAAAGAGCACAACATGCAACAAACCTGGAAATAAGCTTTATTATAACCAATCTACATATTAAACATATAGACAAACCGCAAATATGTACAACACAACAAAAGCCAACTCACAACATCAATCCTCAAAAACTGCTTCGCGTGGTGGAAACAGGCTTGCAGGAGTTCTGGCAAGTCGTAGTGCTCCGCAGCGCATATCAATCCGGGTATCGAGGAACACGTTAACGGGCAAGAGCCCGTGTGCAGATAATCGAGCAAAATCCTGAAGGTTTCCGGGTCGAATTCTATGATCGAGAATTCGGTTTGTGCCAGTTTGGCTCTATCGACCTTTTGTGCGTCAGCGCAGACGCTCAGTCTTGGTACCGGTAGTTGGCCTACCGAGGGCTTGTCTTTGCCTTCCTTATCCTTTGCGTCCTTATCTGGGAAAAAAAGGTGAAAACTAGGCGTTAAATTCACTGGTTGAGATCAACTAAATATCCAATATTTCATAAAATCGGTTATTGCATTATATTAGCTTTGTTCGTGTAGACAGTTTGGAAGTAGAACGCATGCGTAGTAGTAAATTTGTGCGTCAATTTAGCGCTGGAATTAGCTACTGCGCATGCGTTCTGATTCCGAATTTGTTCTGAGCTCACTCCATGAACAAAGCCATTATTAATGAATGACGCGACTTGACTAGAAATATGAGCGAAAAATCAAAATGAATTGGATAATGAAACCATACAATATGAGATGGATGGAAAATAATAATTCAAACAAAAATTAGACTAAAGAATAACCCAAAATTTATGTACATGTTAGGAAATTGGGGAATATTTAGTGATGGATAGAATAATTAGAAGAATTAAGGGTGCTTGTTTGAAGGAAAGGTCTTGTTTCCAACACTCAGTTCACCAGCATCGAGTCGAGGCTCGAGGTCGTATGAACTCGTGATCCCAGACGTCCCTATATTATTAAAGCCCTTCAACCTAGCGGATTATTTAAAACTCGCTTTATTATTCACGAAGGTTCGTGGTGACATTTAATGCCGTCAGAACCAGAGATGGGTGAAACTGGAGACGGTGGCAGTTGATTGAATAACCAAATCCCGCGATCGCACCCGATGTAACGGCAATCATGCAGTTTTAATTCCCTCTGATGGCACCGATTAACTCTTTGACAGTCCTCGCTAACGCATCGCTGAATTTGAATCATTTAGCCTTTCCGAACCCTTCGTTTCAACCCTTTTTGCAATTTGCGGGCGGATGAAAACTTTCCAATCGAAGGAATTCAGCACGAGTTAAACTTGGACGACTGCTTTTCCAAAGGGGGTGGAAGTTAGCCGATCGGTTCGAAAGTTGAGTCGGCTGGAGAGTTTGCGAGTCTTCGGGATTAGATCTGCGTTTGTTAGAGGGACTTTTCGATCTGATGGGGTTAAAAGTGGTTTTGTACGTTTGGTGAGGAGGAAGTTGACTGTTGACTAGGGCGGCGATGCGACGGGAATGTTGAGTGGACTGCGCACAATCCTGACGTTGGAAACTAATCAAACCGAGTGTTGGTCAAAAAAAAATACTTACTTGAACAGTCTTGACTGCTAGCCCACTTCTTCTTATCGTCCGCGGATAATTGTTGCGCGTTCGATTTCCTTATGGATCTACCCCAACCAGCAGTGATGGTTCCCAATCTGGAGAACGCCCTTTTAACCATAGGGGAAGAGGGGACGCTTTTGGGTCTTGGGGATTCGATATCTGGCACTTGGAGGAATTGGCTTTTTTGCCTGGATTGTTGGGGACTGAGGAGAGTGGGGGCTGGTCGGGCTAAGAGTTCGGCCACGGGGACTTGGGGGGAACCGAACCCAGTTTGGATTCCGTAGAGCATTTCTTGAAATACGCGGCTCCTGACTCCTAGGATCGCCCGGACGCCTATGAACTTAGTCTGGGGGAGGAGAACGCTCAAAATTAGCAGTGGAAATCAATAATAATAGCGCCAAGTTGTGGGAAAGAAAGAACGAACCTTTTGTTTGGATTGGCCAACGAGGAAAACTACATCGAATAATTGGGCATTGACTAGGGTGTTGGCTTCCGAATTGAGGAACATCCTGGTGAAGTCCTTCGCCAGTTGATCGTAATCCTCGAATTGATCGCGCACACTATCTAATAAGGGCGAAGAGGGTCGCATGTGGCCGATCGGTCTCCACGAACCTGTTAGTGTTGGTTTTACACGGAATTCGATTACCAGTTCAATTGGATTGTCATTACGAAAAAAAAAGTGAGAAGTGGGAATACTCGCACGAAGTTCCATGGCTCGGCAATTTTTGTAATATTATGCAAAAATTAAATTGTCAAATCGTGAAGCTTGATTTATTCCAGTTATTCCCAGAGAAATTAGCATGAATATCCGAGTTGTCGGGGAATTTTCGATAATAAATTTAAATTCCCCCCTCCAAGTACGAATATTCAGGAATAAGGGCTAGACGAGGTAACATCCTAATAAGGACACATGGCGTCGTAAATCACGTCGGAAAAAAGGAGAATCGATACAATAATTTGCCCGCAGCCAAGGCATCGCTCGCTGGGGGGTGGAGAAACTAGCTTCGCATCTATAACAATTTATGGAGCCATCTAGCTCACCGGTAATAACCCCATACATATGTATGCCAGTTAAAATATATCATCAACCCCCCTGTAGGCAGGAACAATGGGCGTTTTATTGCAACATCTAGTTTTCCACTTCCCAGCAATAACCATTAGGGCCCGAACGTTAAAAAAAAACATTCGCGAGTGTGATTCATCCAAGCGGGGGGAGGGGCGTTGTTTTTCGAATTTTCCCGCATTTTTGTGTTTTTACCTCTCCTGTAAGGCTTGGGAATTTGTCCAGTCTCCACGTGATTCTGCAAGTTCGCCACTATGTCTTCCAACATCTGAGACCTAGTCCTCTCTTGCATCCTCGCGAATTTCGGCGCGGAATAACTGGCCCTTTCTCCGTTCACGATTTTCGTCAGCAGCCACTCCCTGAACATTGGGCCTTTGTCGAAAACGCTCTGCTCCCAAAGATACGGCTTGTACGCCCCCACTTCGTCCCGCGTCACCACGGAGACTTCGTACCTCGTGGGTTTCCTCTTGATCCTCGGAGACGTCCTCACTGCAGAGAGTTAAATTTGTTGTGCTTGTGCCTCGCTCAAGAGCCGTAAAATAAAACGAGCGCTTTGCCTAGACATGTTTTGTTCGATTCGGGGAACCCCCCATTTTATTTGGGGGGGGGGGGAGCCGAAGCGAAGGTGAGAACGCGCCCCCTTTTGATAAGACGGCGACACGTTTGAAAAGCAAAGCGTCTCCCGAAATGGCACCCATTGTCAGGAATCCCCGCTCGTTTTTCACGGGGATGAATTATGAAGGTGGGGCGTGCCGCCCCGCAGGAACATGCATCAAGGGCGGCGTTGATAGGGGGTGACGGGGCGTTATTCATGCTTTTCCACAACAAAACAGCCTACCTAAAATGAACGTGTGGAGGAAGTGGCTCTTGATGCAGGCGGGCGAAAACGACGTGTTGTCAGCCTCGAGGAAGACCACGCAAACGATGTCGTTGCCTATGTGCCTCTTCCGCTGCAATTTCTGCGGGTCGTGGCGCTCGTAAGGTAGGAGGGTGCTCACGTGGAACATGATCTCTATGCTCCTCCAGTTGGTGTAAACCGAATAAAGTCCTGGTCAATGTCATTTCCGTTACTAAAGCTCGACTTCCCGAGAATTCCCAACCTGAACCTCACCTGTAAGATCGTGAACCGTGTCCAAACCGCCCTTGTACCGGTCGAACCCTTTCAGTCTGACTTTCTCGCCGAGAATCTGCAGGAACTCCTCGAAAAGCGGTGAATTGTCGTTATTGTCTAAGATTTCCTCCTCCGTGTACTGCCCTTCCTTCACGTAGATCACCCCAACCTTGAGCTCGGACTTTATGAAAACCTGCGAGCAAGAACGTTCCACTCTGACCCGCATCTAATCTGCTCCTACCGTAGGAAAAAAACGACCCCAGAATAAATTAACATTGCATCTCATTCCTCAAAAGCGTTCTTCCAGCGGAAACGCCCTTTCCTCCTCTTTTTAAGCGGAACACCATATTTCATCCCCCATCCGACCATTTAATAGGCCCTTTGTTTCCTCCAGCTAAACTACGTTATTAAACGATTAAAAAAAGCCCCGGGAAAAAGGCAGATCGATGCGGAAAGGAACGGTCCATTGGGGAGATGAGTTTCCACCGAACATCCCATTAACTCCCAAGATTTCCTCCTTCCCGACATCCAATCCCATTTGGAACCACCGCAGATGCTGCCGCTCGAATTAACGGCAAAAGCGCCGCTCAATTCTAGCGCACTGTCTCGTTGCAACGCAAATTATTCATGCGCAATTTCATAATTAACGGATAACTTTATCGGCCCAATCCAATTAATGCGCCATCCATGCAACAAACAGCACGTCCGTACATGCAACGGCCCGGCAACACCCGATCAAGGGGGGGTCGCCAAAGGGTGGAACGGGTTCGGGAAGAATAGAAGTGCGCCGTTGGGAGCATGTTTGACCGCCCTTTCAATTAGTTAATTCGTTCTGCTCCCGTTTTACGGCGGCGAGTGGAACCGCCAGGACAATGGCGCTGGAAAATGAAGATTTACTTTTCGTCCGGGCTTATAAAACTCTTGCGGCTTTAGTTAATTAAAGTTGGGGGGCGGAAATAATTACTGTAATCGGTGGACGCTACAGGTGACTCACTATTATCCATCAATTCGCTGCCGTAGTCGCCTAATCCTAACGCAATTCCATCGCCAAAATGATTTATCGACAGTTACAATGTTACGAATGATTCGCGTCCAGTCCTCGATATCGCTAGTAGTGCAAACGGGTTTGCACTGCTGCGCTGTTCCATCGCATCTAATCGCTATTCGCACCTGATTTGAACCCCAAAATTTAAGTGTAACTCAACCCGGCAATGTGTTGGCAGTGACGGCTAATGAATGCAAATAATTGGTCATTTCGTTTTTTTCGAATCTCTACAAATACTGAATGCAACAACTAGGGAATTACGGAACGGTCGGTTTCAATCCAAAGGGTTACTTTCGGTAAATCCTGATAAAATTGGTACATACCAAAGTTACGTATGTAACCATTATCACACACCAAAAGAGTATTTTATATCGAATTGAGGCGGACAAGATTCGAAAAAAACCATATGTGCCAATTTTCTCAGAATTTTCCTACTTCGCTTGGATAAATTTGGTCTAAGGACTTCTCTTGTGTGATTTACAAGACGGACGTTTGTGCTTAATATCGATTTTTCACTTCGGGGTTTCGACTTACTCTTTGGTCGACACCGTCGAGGGAAATGTCGAGTCGTTTGTGGCACAACTGTGATGTTACACATAATCAGTTAATTACGTGAACGGTACAATAGTATAATATGGTACAATTACTCTGGTTTTTACGATTGAATCATCGAAGTTCTTCCTAGATTGAATTGGCATATTTGACAGTTTATCAACGTAATAAAAGTTAAATATGCCAATTTAATCAAGGATTAAATTTAATTCACGTTGGTGCAGTTCTGCTTATAACCGGGCAAACATTTTACATTTAATCGCCACTATTCCACCCCAGTGGAGAGAATATCGTTCCTTCAGTGGATGGCCTAGTTTTGGCTTCAACACGAAACGAAAACTTTCCAAAACAAATTGCAAGAGCGACCGGTCTAACTCACCTGGTCCAACTTGAGTAGTTCCTCCGGAGTGTCGGGAAGTTGTCCAAGCGTGAGCGGAGGGTTGATGTTGACTTCTTTCCCCAAGGACCTGACTACTTCCTCCCGGTTGTATCGGTCGGCGAACACGCAGCTGGCTGGTATCAGTCCGTGGACCGTGTAGCTTATGGCCCTCACTAAAATCCTGCAAGAATTCGCCTTTGACAGTTTCACCTTTAATTCAGCGCGGACCAGTGAAAGTGACAATTTGGCGACGGCGCTCCGGAAAGAATTCAAATTTAAAATGAATTATTCATGCGGGTAATTAAGTCTTTAATTCATCGTAGTCGCCCCCGAATCCCGTTCACCCTTTAAATTACACTTCGCCCAATTTTTTGGCTCACTCAATTTTCCCCCGTTTCCAGGACTTTTAGCGCTTCCAGTTTTGGAATTGGGTTTTATTATGAAGGCTCGAAATGGGGTGTTTATTAGGGCTGTTAAAAATGTACTACTACTGAAGACGGCTCTCGTTGTTTCATATCGTCCTTTATCCCGAATTATCCTAATCGTTGATCTGTTGAATATAAATCTCCACCCTCCATTTAATTTGCATTTCCGTTGCGGAATGTCTCATAATTTCCGCTAATGCTGTCCAATTTCCATTTAATCTCTCGTGTGCTTTTTGTAGATACGTGTTGGTATAGCGACGAAAACAGTATACGTTTTAAAAGTTTCGTTCTAGAGAGTACAATTACAAAACAGGACGTGATTATCTGATACATATTTTAACCCCTTCATGCGTGTGAAAAATGTGTGCATTAAGGGGTTAAATGATTTCACGCCCGGCTTGATTGTTATTCCCGTGATGAATTAGACATTTGACGATAACGCGCAATTCGTACTGACGGTTATGGAATCATCCAACGGAAAGTCAAGGAAACAACGAGTGATCGATTGTGGTACGGTGAATGGCCATAAACTGCAAAGAAAGTAGCGCCCAATGCGAGAAGGTAAAAGCGCGCTCACTATATTCTCTGGAGTATCTAATACTCAATGGTAAAAGCTTTACGCTGTTAAGAAATTGGAAAAAAAGAAAAACTGTCGCCGCCTTTGTTGTTCCATCGTTTTCTGTCCGATCTGAAAAGGCGCAGGAAAGAACGTAATCTAGTTGAGAGTGCACCCCCTGAAAGATGCTGACGAGGGTTGAAAAAAAGATACGTGCTGCAGCGGAGGGAAAAATAATCATATTAGGCTTTAGGAAAACTACTTCCAAGGGTGGAGCGGGTGTGGGAAAAGTTAGGTAACAAGATGAATTGTATTGAGAACAAGGTTTTCGCTAAATATGAAAAATGCGAGGACAGCGTAAGCACTCGTCGAAAATGGGAAAATTAATGGCCACAACGCGAGGGAGTAAAGTTTAAGGGGAAGAAATGGTGGGCGTCGGTTTTCACCCACGAAATTACGAAACTTTTTCTCGCTTTTCCTGTATTTAATAAGTTCACAGGTAACTTTGATGTTTATTGCCGATGGGCGAAGGAAAAACGTACGGAAAAGGGATGGGAGCGATCAAAAACTTACCGTGAAGTGGGAGGGGAACGAAGGAGAGGAGGAGGAATCTTGGGGAGGCAGCGGACGTTGCAGGGAGGAACGGAGAGCGCGGTGAGGGTGGAACGAGGATGGGGTTTCCCGTTTAATGCTGATGAAAACGAGGGGATATTAAAAAACTTTCATCAAATTTCATTAGCACATCGTGATTGTCTGTTCTGATTGAATTACTGTCGCAACGAAATCCGGAGCGAGAATTCAACGCAAACTTTCCAAAGCAAACAAAGTTTCCATCCGAATCAACTGATAATTCCTTGGGTCCTTTGGAAGTTGGGAACCCATTTCAGCTGTAATAACGTTGATGCTGGTGAAGAGGTTGGCGAATGGGTCAATTAGGTAATGAAATTCGGCCATTTACACCGTTAAATATATGATAAGCTCATTTGGGAGGGTTTGACTCCATCGATTTTGAGCGGGCGCAATGGAATCCCGCCGAGGGATCAATCTTTATTTGAGTGGTGGAGGAGGAGCATGGGGGGACACTTGTTTCCTCAAAGCTAAAACAACGACGCTCGTAAACAAACTTAAGTGGAAGTGGATGTTCGATTCGTTTGGGATGCCGGGGAAAAAATTGGAGGAAGCGTTTTCAGCGACGGAAATTCCTTCTAAATCGCGCTCCTGTTGCTGGGGGGGTGCTGGGGGTTGTTTGTTATTCCTGAGCCGTCTCCGCAAATTGAAATAACCTTACGTAACGGCTACGGTCTGGAGTTCCGGGAGCCATAAATACGGGAATACCGGATTAGACAGCGGAATTATTACAGTCGCTGGTCCTTTTGTGGGCCGAAACAATCTAGACCGTGACAGTAATGTAAAACAATACATCTGCGCTTTATGATTAATTTGTTATTCAAATTATCCCCGGGGATGATAAGTTTTCGGGGTAATGTTGCTCTAAACGGGGTAAATGATCGGTGGAGCGAGAGCCTGGGCTTATGTGGAAATGATTAGTTTCGAGGCGCACAAAGCCTCCCATTTCACTATTATACGTGTCTTTATCTTGCGATACAATGATGTAAGTATGTGGAGTGAAAATTGCGGAATGTGGTATACGTAGATATGGGTTAACTTCGTACTTGGGAAGTGAGGGGCACAATTGAGCGGACGGGCGTCCCCCATTTCACCCGATAATTGAACATCCGCCCCATTAAATTATCCGGGAACTTTTTAATTGCCAGGAATTATGTAAATCATGTTCGAGGTGACTTCAAGTTGGATTCCCCGCGAATCGATATTCCCCCAAAAAAGGGTTCAAAGTTTCACGTCCTAAACTTCCCAGGCTTCTTGCGGATCGGCATCGGAATTCTTGAGACGTACTCCTGCCTCAAAATGGAAATTATTGGAATGTAGACCCGTTTTTTTTCTTCTGCGGATTCCCCGACAACGTAATTGAGATATCAAACCCACCCCCTTGTCCGGCCCCAGAACACCTCGCAAGGAAGCTCAAGCTTATCGATCGCCGGCTGGGAAACTGAGACACAGGACACGGAAATCAATCATCGCATCGCCACGACACTCCATCTAACGTGTTATCGCTTCAGGGCTCGGTGGGTTGCTATCAGCCCCCGTTCGCGGTGTTTCACCACTTAAATCATTAGCGGTCACGGAGCGCCAGAATTTACAAGGCCGTAAAAATTTATGCCGGCGTTCGATGAATGATAATTAAAGCGCTAATGGGGCCCCTGCGGCCGGAACCAATGATTCGCGACGCCCCCGTCCTTGGAGTTCCACCCTTGCCGTGTACTCAGCCATGGGACGGTTTGGGGGTGAGATGTTTGACTTGGCTGTTTGGTTTACTTTGTTTTTACTGTCAGCGGTTTTGGGGACGTGAGTTTAATTGAGGGTCGTTGTTTGACTGAAGTTTTCGCTTCTCCAGCCAACCCCTTCAATCGACATGTTTCGCAAAAATCATAGGTATTGATTATGGTAACATTCCAAGTAGGGAGTTTTTCTTTAGAGGCGTTGAAAATGACCAAAACAGTTGTACGTTAAATATTTAATCTTCCATAAACAAAATAGAATATCTTGCATTTTCACATTGGTGACAAGCAAACACAATGAAGGGAGTTATCATGAATGACGTAGCAGAGATATGGAGAACCAAGAAAGTCAATTTCCTCATCAGCCCTCCAGCAGAGTTGTCGCACCACCGAAATTGGCAAATATGAAACAAGCTAATTGAAACGACAAAGGGAGCTTTCGAGCCCACATAAGATGTTTCCGTTAACCGCCCAATGAGGCCTTTACAATATTCCATTGATTTTATATCAAAAACAGGGATCTCTTCGCGCGAGTGGAGTGGTCTGAATCGGCATTCGCAGCGACTCCCTACCACAATCCCACCCTCCCACTGGAGTGGTGTTCCTGCATTCCCTGCGGATTGCCTTCACTCCGTAAATTAATTCTATCCAGTTATTTAAATGTCTGATTGGATTTGTCCGGAAGAGAGTCAGACTGGATTTTTTCCATTCCAATAATTTCTGCAGAAAAAAGGTTTCTATGTGCTCTTCACTGGAAGTGCCTGAAGTTGTTAATCAATTTTAATGAAGACAAAAGTGTTCATATTTTTCACAAACAGGGGTTCCAGAATATGTGGGCAATCTCCCAAATTCGAATACACGCACACGCACACGTATTGGAATTGGAATCACACACGTGTTGGAACTAAAATCATTACAGGGCGTAGATTCGAGATGAATGCCAAATGTAAAATTAATTTTACATTTCAATTAACTTGACCTGACATGACTGCAAATGCGTTATCACTCATTCATGAAGCAACCGCATAGAGTAGCCAATGCTCAGGGTGCATTATCTCGCCGATGCTGCAACTCCGAACAACTAACGAGAGAAAGAGCATTACCGACTAAATGGTCTGAGAAGGCGTGCGAAGGGCAGCCTCCATTTCTTCAGCGAAAAAAGTGCAATAAAGTAAATTGAATTGCGATGTTCTTTGATTTATGGAATCGCGGCGAGTAGAAAAGTTTTCAACTTGAAGCTTTCTGTGCGCCCGACGAGATGAAATAACGTCTCGCTCTGGAAATTACGCCAGCATTCGGTTATTGGAAAAGGACTTAGTTGGCGGTGCGAGTCGTTCGACTCCTCGACCGTTTCCTTCCCCTAAACACTTATTATATCAGAAACAGACACACGCGCCAACTTCCACCAACCGGTGATTAATAGACGTCCATTGCCGTTGCGGAACGGGACGTGCCCGCCCGCGTCTTGCGAGGATCGGGAAAAATGGTGCCGAAATAGATTTTCATGACAAATAGAGGCGGACATTAGGAAAATGCCGAGCAGATTTCCTAGGAATCCAGCGCCGAACAATCCATCAAACTTTGCCTCCATATCGCGGCTTCAGAAGTTTGCGGGGAAATCTCGAGCTGCATCTTCCTTTTGTCGTTTCAAAATTATATAAATTTGAATCCTTCCGCCCGTCGAGCGTCGACAGTGAAATATTGCTCTAGCTTTTGAGCCAACACTTTCTGTCCGCTTCATTCCACCCACCTTCAGTACCCTCAAAAATTTCCTCACACTTTCATTGCTTTGAATTAATATATGTCTCTGCCATGATAAAATGTGCAAGTATGTTCATTAAAACGAAGTTGGTTCAGCCCAATTGGGCGAATTATTATTTTAAAAGAAGTTCTATTTCACGCAGGGTGAACAAAAACATTGATGATGAAGCCGTTACTGCAAGTTTTTGGAAAAAAGTTCATGAAAAAAATTAAATGTCAAATCGAGTAATGTCCCACCTATATTGGTTTGGAATAAGAAAGAATTCCGATACACCTACACCCCCACATTTCCTATTGCCTTGAATTCTAATTAAGCCAGGATGGAAATCTCGGGATTCTTCCCTTGAATTCTAATTAAGCCAGGATGGAAAACTCGGGTTTCTTCCACTGTTGCTTCGCAAGAAGGGGTGACGGGAGTTGCATTTCGAATCGAATGGGGGATGAGTCCCACTTTGCCCTTCTCCTTCCTCAATCAGAATATTCCAATTGCATTTGAGACTCGTCACCCTACTCCACCGCTGAATCCCTCCTCACATTAGAAGAATTCCCCGGTGCACTTCGATCTCAAGGCGGACGCGAATTCCACGTGTAAAGCGGAACTCTTTTCCATTCGAAAATTTCCATAAATGAAGAGGCGTCGCCTAGATCGGAAATTGAAACCGCCAGGCGGCGTGTTGTATCGCGGTCTCGCCGCCCCGTCCCTAAAACCTTGGATGCGGTTCAATCGCGCGAGGGTTGTACCCCGAGGAATACTTTGTCGGAGAGCGCACTGTATTTTCTCATTAAGATACAAGGGAGGGCGGGGATGCTAAATCAACCCTGTCTGAGTGTTAACTGACGCTGAACGCCTCAACATCGGGTCGAGTGTTCTAGTTTAATTAATTCGCGGGGAATCGTTTTTCTTGTCGACTGATGAAAGGAACTGCCCTGTAATTAATGAAATTAGGGGTATTTTAGTTGATTAGTGCCCGGAATGGCTTCTGGCTTCCGGTTTCCAGTTAATTTCCCAAGCAACGGATACGTTCGGGTTGTGTGTGTCGGTCCCACAAGCGCAGTTACGTGTACTGACGAGAGCTTATAATATTTTAATGTTGTGCACAAAACCCCATTTATGGGCATTTTAGGTAGGTTTAGTTTCAGAATTTCAGAACACGTTTGAGAAGCCAACAGGATGATTGACGCAACGTCGCGTGTTAAATTTAAACCAACACGGCATTACAAGGATAAGACCATCAACATTTGGTGGATGCGCCGGGAGATTAATTCCAGTACAGTCGAGTTCTTGTAATGTGTCGATGTATGGTGGAGGCGCCGGGAGATTAATTCACGTCGAGTCGAATTTTTCGTTCCACCAATTTACTTTCAATGAAACTTTATATTTGTGTAGTATATAACAAAAAATAGTCATTTGTAAATACAACATGCAGTTTTGTTCCATCAGAAAATACGCATGAAAGTCATCGATGGAAAACTGAGTTATCACCTCAAAACAAAACTTTCCCAATGCTCGTACGCGCACATGTCCGACAACCTAATGAAATTTACGAACGAACCCCCCCAAAATTGTCTCTCGGCACGCAACTCGCAACAAATTCGTGATCGACTCAAGATAAGGATGAAGGGTCGGTAAAATTCGAGAGGGAGATTTCGCACGAAAAGAAGGGTAGAATGAGGGTATTTGCGGGGCGAGAAAGAAAGGGAATTTTGAAGGACCGACCGCATCGAAGGCACCCCGCCTGATATTCCTCCACATTAAGGGCACTGGAGGATTCCGATTCCGAGGATTTAATAAGATAATTTATATAACAACAGCGGAGGGTCGGCGAGAATGCTGCGCCCACACGCAACTTGCCAAGGGTTGATGAACGGCCGGAAACGGAAGGAGGTGATTTTGAGGGGGCGAACGAACAGAATTATCATTTGTGTACTCACCTAAATTGATCTCTACAGTTAAGCGTTTCTTGTTTTATCGAGAGGATGACGGGGCCTAGGTCCTCGTCGTTCGTGAAGTAGTTCCAATGTTCCGTGCCGTAGAAGTATTTCTCGTACGTTTCCTGCTCGACGCTGGTCAACTCGAAGCCTTGATTCTTCTCCCACTGTTCTTCAATCGTGGTCTTTTTCCTGGGGGAGGACGAGTCGTCTTCCTCGTCGTCCTCGTACAGGTCGTTACAGCCTGCCGATTGAAAGGCCAAAGTAATTTTCGCGGAATATTTTGTCGAATGACCGGAAATATTAATTCGGGAGTATGCAGATATTCCTCGGTTTAATCTTCATCGGACGAATGTATGTACTCTCTATAAACGCAATTTAAATCAACGCAAAACGTGGAGGTGTAGGACCGGGAAATATCGAACGCTTAAAGGAATTGAACGCCAAAATTGCTCCCCCGTTGCCCGAGGATTGAGGGGCCAAGGAGGCGGATATAGGGGAAGGATTGCTTCTCAGAGTGCAGCCTTCCCTCGGTTCTTGCCCTCCTTCGCCCTCGCTGTGTTTAGAATATTAATCCGGTAAAATGATAGTCCGACTCTGAACTGGAAGTTAAATAATGCAGGGTGACGTTTTCCTTGCGGGGTTGGGGAGGGCGGGGGAGGAATTGCTGCTTGGATGGGAGTTCCCATGTGTATCGAGGGTAGTTCAACTCCGTATTGGATTTCATCGTGGAGCGTTCTGTTTTGGTGGAACACGGGGTCGAGGAAAAGCGTAAGAAAAAATTAGTTAATGGAGAAATTCCGCACTATTCGGGGAGAATATTGAATGCCTCGATAACTACTGATAGACGAAATAGACTATCTATTCGAAGTTATTCCTAGTTGAACGCTTTTGAAAATAAAACCAGGCGGTACGTTCACACTAAAAATTCATGATGGTTTCCTTTTATCCCGCAACGTGATATTTCCTGGAGAGGGAACGTTGGGGAAGTGTATCGGTTACTCTGGAATCGAGTTTTTCCAGGGATGAATTTTCTCGCGGACGATTCGCGTCCGTGAGCTGAGAGGGCGTTCGAAACTCCCACCTGAAGTGAGGGGATGAATGGAATTGGGGTGGTCGGATGGGGGAGGAGGAATATTATTAAGAGGAAGTTTCTAACTTGTTTGGGGGGCTTTCAGACAATTTCGCGGACGAAACCCCCGCGGGAATGTAGCAACAACACGCGGATACTCGCGAGGCTCTTATTTAAATAAAAATTCCGAGTGCCATTCCAAGAATACGATGAAGGATCGAGAGAAATCTGCATGCAATCCGAAGGCGAGGGCAACCCATCAAGGCACGCTACACGGTATGCACCATAATAAAACTTCAACCGGAACAAAGACCCTTATCTCCCCGCATGTTCGCGGCACGGCCCTCCGACCCAACTTCCAGATAACCTCCATTATCTAATTATAAAAGGTTCTGTTTGCAGGAAAAGCTATTGCCGACGCGACCTACATTATTAAATTCGAGTTTGTTTGCTGTATGCGCGGCGGAGATAACGTATAGGGACTGGTGAGCCCTTTGCGCGCCCATAGGCGCCTGATAGTAGGAAACTCGATTGGGCGGCGTGTGGAAAGCGTTTGTGTAAGGGACTCCAACCCTTTTAGAACTTGCAATTAGGGGGTTGAAATTAGCTCGGCGTGAGAACAGAAGAAGTGCATTTTCACATTTTAAATTGAAATGACGAATACAATGAAACTTCGTTGTGAGAGTATAAAAATACAACGAACAAATAACCAAACAAAAAACATAACAAGAAAGAAAATATCAGAAGTTTGCGTAGGATAACGCAGACCATTCGGAATAACCAAGGAAAGAATGCGAGGCATGGCATGCGAAGAAAGTGAAGGGCCGTGAATCGTTGAAAGGATGCGCATCAGAATTGGGATTTGGAATCCAAAGGCTCACTGATGTGGAGTGGAAAGACTTGAAGCTGCACTACGAGATGGCAGACAGGAATGAAATAAAAAAAAACGCCTTACCCCGACCAGAAGAATATAAAAGAAGGATCAAGGACGCGCAGGACTTTGAAATTCCAGCCCCACTAAGGATCACAGTTAAAAGGGCTGACAGGAAAAGCTCGCTAAGAATGACAAGGGACGCAGCCTTATATTTAGAATGGAAAGTGAAGGGCGGAATGGGGGGGGGGGTTGCAAGTGAGCGCGGATCCCAGAATCAAAGGACAAAAGGGCGAATCGTCGGCACGTGGGGAGAGAATAATTGTGCGTTACAGTTTACTAGAGCGATTCGAAGTGACGGGGAAAACTTAGTTCGTTCGTGGCAGTTAGTTTAACGTCGAGGCGTAGGTGTGAACTCCACCATTGTCGCCCTACACATCAACGAACTAATTGCGGAGTTGCCGAATCACTCCCGAGTCTTATTGGGCAGCAGATGAACACTGAAAACTTCCAGTGTACAATAAACCTCCCTCATGTCCTCTCGGTTGGAACTTTTCCCAACACCGGTCTCTTAAACTCCACTTCGCAATTTCAACTCGCCATTCTCTCTCTATGGGGCATTTCGGAGTTCCAGTGTGTTTCCCTCACTTTATGTCCGTCACTTAATTCGGATCCTTCCCATTTCGGAATCGCGTCTTGAGTTTACTTTACGTACTTTCTTCACTTGATATTTTTTCACATTCGAACATAGCAGGTGCATATGAACTCATGAACTTTTTGATGCTTTGCGTTTATCATGTAATGTTTTTAAATTATTCTGGGAAGGTACATTTCAAGGTGGACTTTCTGCTCTAGAGGAATATCGCTTACTCTCCAAAGTGACGTTTTTTAATTCACTTAAATCAGGAACGAATTATGTCAAGAATGAAGTCAACTCACCATGATGAACTTTGGAATGAGGTCCATTTTCCTGGTCAGTCCCGTCCGTCCTATCCTCTTCATCCCCTTCTGGTAACTCATGATCCGATTCACTCTCATCCCAAATTGTGTCTGAGGTGATTTTCTGTCTTGAGCACTCTATCCAATAGCCCGGGGTTGGTATGAAATTGTGCGGGAATTCTTCACAAAATTCGTCTAAGGACACAAACACTTAAATAAAGATAAGTGTGGTACCATTTTTTCAAATCAGTTTTGATTATTACGAATTAATATAATTCATAAGATGAACAAACTATTAATACGTCGTATAACAATTGTAATAATTTAATATGGATTGTATTCTCATAAAGTGTCCCTTGCAAAAATCACATTTCAGGCAATTCTACACCCACAGTTTACCTAACGTGCATGCAGCGATGGCATTCACAACATTTTCGCCCAGCTCAGGTGATTGCAGAGCCCAAAGTAAATTTACTTTCTTTACGAGCTCACCGACCCGGCAAAGCTTCATCCTCCACTATTTGGGGTAGCATCCCCGACCCGCGGATAAGAAGCGAAAGGGAGTGTGAAATATGCTAACTACCCCTTTCCTTTCAACCCCAAGCCGAGCTCTTTCTGCTCTACGACGTCTGGGTCAAGCGACTTGGGGGAGATAAGAGGTGAATTTAGGTGAAGTACGTTTCTAATGGGGGGAGTCGTAATTACTCTAGCACCCAGACACTTTTGTGGTTTGGAGTAGGGAAATTTGAATTTAATTCGGTCACGTCCCGACCTCACTCTCCCTTTTTTCTCCGCCAAAAATAATTGCACCATTCGAAAATCAATCTTGGAAGTATTGTTATTGTAAAATTATAAAATTCTTATAGAGTACCTAAGTACCTAAAATCACAATCTACGCTTAACATTATTGTGGTAAATTTCAATGCTGTGGGCGGAATATTTCACAACCAAGGTACATATTGAGTTGAAATACATGAAGCACGCAACACAATCCCATCGGATCAATTTGCGAGGGCGAATGCAACATTTGTGTGACCCCGTAGAACCAATTTTTGATTAAAGTTGACCGATCTGAAATTGGGTCGGATTCATTAATGGTTAATGTGCGCACACAATGTGTTGAGAGCATTTTGGTTTCACGGCAGGTCGCATCGGGAGGATAATGTTCCAGTTAATAGGCGTTCGTACAATAATTCCGCATTAGTCAAATAAGTAATTACGAATAATTCAACGCCCTAGTTAGTATTACAATGGTAATGCATTTCCAATTATTAACATTTCATGTTTCCTACGACACTAAGAACAAAAATGGATAAAATCCAAAGACAATGTGGTAGATAAAAATAAAAGGTGATGTATAGGGTCGTTACATGAGTTCGTTCGTATTTCAATGTGTATTGCATTAAATAAATCGAACGAATTTATGTAACGACCCTATAGTAAAACACAATGATTGTGGCGGTGCATGAAATTAAAAGATATAATGCATTGCATGGATATAAACGGAGTTGTAGTTCATACGTTTTAATTATACAATAAAAATGGAAGGTCGCCGCAATTTTAAGCACCTCGTAACAAGATAAAGTGGTTACAAGTTTGATTAGAACCCTGGCCGGAGTAGGGTAAATCCTAAGGTGGTCAAGAAGAATCAACCCTAACGAAATTTACCTCTGAATCAAGATTGATCGCCTACGCTGATCCCAACATCCCTCGAACGGTGGTGGCGTTGATCCCAGGTGGCTTGACCGAGCCGTGACGAACTGGTGTACAGTCTGCTCACTGTAAGGTAGAACACCAAACGAGCTAAAAGTAGCTTGGTGTTCAAACTTAGAGTGACCCGACTATACACATCAATTTCAGCCGAAGTAATCCTCCGTAGTTGGTCCTTAATCCTCCTTGGCCGGTCGAGGGATGATTTACAATTTTAATTAGCCGATAACATTACCTCAATTAACTAAATTCCTCAAAATACGAAGCAGAATAATTTTAACAGTCGTAATAACGAGGCAACTGTTCATAATTTTCTAGTTATAAACATCAACAATACGCAGGCTCCATGGTGAATTTGGATAAATAAATGAGTAAATGAATAAATAAATAGATGAATAAATGAATACATACATAAATAAATAAATAACTAAATGAGTATATAAAGATATAAGGAAGTGATTAGATAAATTAAATACAACAATGGTATAATCCGTGTGAACAGCATCTTAATCTATGGTGGTACAAGGCGTGAAAAGGACATCCAATGTTTACAATAAAAACCGTAATGGAGCAACGGTCGTTTATCAGAACACTAAGGTTCGCATTTTCTCAATCCTCTCCATTTTCCCCGTGCAGTAATCTCGAAAAGTAATGACCATAAAGGGACCTTCACGCCCTCCCCTCCGACCTCGACAATCCGTCGCATTAGGGGCCCAACCATGTGAAAAAATATGACCGTAAAAATTCTAATAATCAGGACAAATATGATGTCGTATATCTAGGGCTTTTAAAGGGCTCGGAGACGGAGGGACGCAGCACGAAAAAGGGAATTTATCGACCCTTCCTCGGCTGGAGAGAAGGGTGCGAACTGTCAGGGACAATTTGGTACAGGACTAAATAAAAACAACATCGAACTGAACGTGAGATTTAGGGAAAGGGTTCGTTGTCACTTTTGCTAAGTTTCGTCTAAGCACTGTAAATTAGCAAGAAAGTTTTAGCAAGGAATATTCATATGAATCTTATTTGCTTTTAGATACTAGAGTCCGCTGGAAAGTGGAAAACAAATTGATGGCGCTGGGGAATTTCAAATAAAAATTTAAATCCCCTACGCCCTACGTAATTCCACAGATTCCCTCTGAAGTTAACACGTAGCAGTGGAGCAATTTCGTGGGATTCTAATGTATTTGATAGCCCCGACGCCCGCACTTGATTGGCCTAGGAGGCTTTTTGCGCCGACTTATTGGACTAAATTGCTTCACGTGAAAAATTTTACGAGCTAAAGGGCCGTGCCTGTATGTAATTAAAATGGAAACCGCATTCGTTCTGGCCGTTAAAAGGTGTATAACGTTCGCCCTAAAAAGCAATTTCTTTTTGAATTTTTCACCGTTTTACAACCCCTCCGTCATAAAAACTTGAATGGAAGAGAACGTTTGAATACCAATAATACGACACATATGTATGTGTGACCGTTTGTATGTGTAGTTGTGTGAGGGAGAGAGTTTGCGTGGTGTGGTAATGAGGAAAATAGTGAAAGAAGTCCAACGAGGAGAAGAATCATCCTCCTGAGGGACTACTTTAGTAGAAAAGTGTGTCGCAGGTGTTGTCTCACCCCTTCGCCGGCTTCGCACAAAGAGGGTGCAAGATCCCGTGCAATCTGCAGATTGCAAAACCCTTTCCAGTGCCCAGCTTCAGCCATTAATTAAGACTATTTCCACCGGGGCAGGGGGTTACTTGGGCGGAAGGTACCCTCTTTTGGTGTTTGCTCAGCGCGATGCCGGCTTTTCCCATTACTTCGGAAAACAAACATTCTTTATTTACGTTCGCTCGCAGTTTTATGCAAGCGAATAGTGCACTCTCTGTGTTTTCGTTAGGGGGGGCGTTAAAAAACAAAGCGTCTGGGGCGGAGAAGGGTCTGCTAATGAAGTAAACCCGACAGGCGAATATAGAAGAAAACCCTATTCAATTTTTAAGTAGGAGTAAGGAACAAGTTGTGGTGAAAGTGATGATTAAGTAAAGAACAAGGTTATCAAAAAATTTGCTGAGATAATTACAACGCACCATGAACGAAACATTCGATGCTTTCGGGTGTCGTGTTAATTTTACATGTTTGTGTAATTTAGCAGTTATCCCGCGTTAGATAAATGGGGCGTGGCGGAGTTGACGGGTCGATCAATCAAAGTGACGTTTTTTTACGCTGAAAGGGCACGATAAGAGTGAAATACTAATTATCAACATTTTTTAAATCTCCCTTTTCACGATTTATCCACGTATTTACGTAGGGCTATCGGAATTCGATACGATTTTGCGTTGGAGATAAATTGGGCGGAGGTCCCCTTCCCCCCAGCTTCAATTAAAACGGAGGTTGTTATTGTACAAACCAGCTGGTTATTAACTGGAGGGATTAGTTTATCCTAATACCGTCAGTAAATATTATTGATTTAAGGGCTTATTCATAGCTGACGAGTTCGAGGGGGGAAAGGCTAGGCGAAATTGCAGGAAATAAAAGCAGAGGAGATATAACTTGGAAGGGTTTATGGTGAGTGGGCGTGAAAGTAGCAAAATTGTAGCGAGTGGAGTAAAATGAAAGGAAAAGAGGAATGTTGTGGAGTGAAGTGATGGGGAACGGGGCGGAAGAAGGAGAGCCGAAGCTCCAATGTGCAAAGTAATAACAAAAGACCGGCGGAGAGAGGCTATTATATCCAGGAAGTAAAATGCTTGACATTCTAGGGCCATGGGGCACGCTGTTATCGCCAACCTATATTCTGCGCTATGCTCGTTGAGCGGCAACCTTGTCCTGCATATTGTTAAACGTCGCTCTGATGGGGAATTCCAAGGGGTCGATATTGTTTGGAAAATGAGTGGACCGGCGCGAAGGGTTGGAAAACGGAGACCAGCTTTCATTAGATCTCCGAATTTTCTATCAATGCTCATTGTACTCATTACTTAATGTGGTATAGAGGTTGTAGCTCGAACTGTGCCTTCAAGCTACATCCTTTATTTCCAGATTTCCAACTAATGCAGAAGGGCTTCCTCTTCAAAAAATTCATTCGTAACAATTATTCTGTACTATCGAGTTCCCTGGAAGAACTCCCCTATTTTCCATACGATATTGGATTTCGTGAAACAGGAAACCAACGTTATTGGAGCTCTTTTGCTCTCGAACACCCTCCGAACGAAATTGAATTCAATATTTGCCTCCGAGTCCACTCTTCCTCCGCGCACTACGTCCACCTACTCCCCGTTTTCAAGGCCCAAGTACCTGTCCGCTTGCTTTTACTGATAACACACGGTGACGTTCCGCAAAAAAAATGGAATATCCCTTCTTTTTCCGCCCCCGCTGTTCCCAACCCCTAGCCAATCTAGGTCAAGATTGCCAAGCTGAAAATATCCGCCCGGATAAATACTTATTAAGTAAACATACTGGAGGAGCGAGGGGATGTTATTGAAAACTAATTGGGTTTGTCCCGGGGAGGCCGGACTTTCGCGGACGTGATATTAATTCGGATCGTTCCTCTCGGGATTTATTTTGGAGACGAGCCAAAGGAAATTATCTCGGGCAGGGCTTGTCCGGCTCGGTGGATTCGATTATGTCCGCGTGTGGGTTTCCACCCCACCGCACTCATTCGATTCATGAAGCCTCGACTGCGAGACTTTCATTTTTGTTATCTATATTGAATGGTTTGTTTCTTTAACTTCTAATCCATTTTCAGCTTTAGTTTTCGTTCGCTTAATCCATTTACTTGGTGTTGCCTGCACTGCTATCGTCTTTCTAGCAGTGGCTGTTGGTTTTAAATGCCATCCGTTTCTCATAAATTTGTTACCTATGCGTGCTAAATTTTCCTCCGCTTTTTCAATGGCACAACTAATCCGAATAACAGAAATTTCCCCGCAACGCAAAGGGAATGAACGCAACAATGCGATTGTGCGGCGAGATGAAAAGATTGCGATACACCAACAATAGATCCGGTACCCCCGAGAAAGACGTATAGTCCCGGGGAAAGCGGATTTATGAGGCTGGTCCGTCCAACCCCTTTCGCAACGCACCCCCGAGGTGCAGTCGTCAATGGGCCCTGGCGCGTCGAAGCCGTAAATGAAATTTTATGTAAAACATTTCACGAGAAAGGAAAACTAATGAATCCCCGCGCTGCGAGTACATAAAGGGAAATAAGAGGATCAAAATCCGGAGGCCGAACGTCGACGAGCGCTGGGCACAATGGGACGGCTAAACGAGGGGGTTGAAAGGAAATACTGAAAAGGGTCCTGTTCAACGGTCGACGCGGGGGAATCGCCATTTGAGAGGCCGGGGAGAAAAGGGATCACGTGCGTTTGGGGATATGGAACGGTGGGGGGTCAGTTGGGTGTTGTAGGGTGGTAATGAGTAGGGAAATTCGAATGGGAAGAATATTCGAACAGATGGGCATATTCGAATGGTTGGGAATATTCGAATGGAAAGGAATATTGGAAAGGGTGGGGAATTCTAGATGGACAGGAAGTGGGTTGGGAAAATTCAAGAGGGTGGAAAAATTCGGGATCGCCTAAGGTAGTAAATTTTAAAAGGGCTGCGGGTGAGGGGAATTGGGGATGGGCATCGCTACGAGGCGATGAAATTGGGGAGATATTAAAAAGTGTGGGGTTGCAGGGAGGGAAGGAGAACGTTACTATGGGTGAAGTAGTCAATTGGTGGAGACAAGCGTTGAGGTTCGGGGGGTAGAAGAGGTATTGATTTTAATTGCGAACGCCGTTTTGCATAATGCCACTCATTTTCAGTCGTACATTCGGCAAAAGGGAGTTTTACAATTGGATTTTTGAGCGCAATATGCGACAGGAATGCAATTGTAGTCTCGTTCGCGATTTCAAATATTGCTCCATCGCGATCGTACACCTGGAATCCCCACCAGGATTTAGTCTGAATTATAAATTCTGGGCGTTATAAAATAACCGCCATTTTGAGCTAACTCCCGGTCAACTTTCGAGCGGTAAATCCACTTTTGTAAATCCTCTCGGTTCGCCAGGACCTGGCTGAGTGAAATTAGTGGGCTTGTTATTCTACTTCAATCCACTACGTAAACGAGAAAGTTTGTGACGTTAAATTTCCATTTAACCCTATTCCCTCCCACGGCTTCCGGGTATTCCATCTACCACAGTCACCTGCTTTATCAGTTATTTACTCGTCTTTCTCTCAAGCAATTTTAGAGGACCCAAAGCGGATCTGAATTTATGTTTTTACCTATGATGCAATAACTTAAGTTAGGTATAGAATCACTATAGTGTCATTACATCTTCTACCCACAACCATTGAGATTATTTAATCAATGCCACAACCCAACTCAATTGACCTCAACCCAACCGACCTTGGCTTTCCCCAAGCCAGTAGAAACGCTTTCCAGGACTTCCCCTTTCCGCAACAACTCTCTGCCGTACCAATTACAGTTTGTTAGCTCAAGCGAAAATCCCGAGCTTTTCCGATGTCGTCGTTACAGGCGCTGTTTTCTTTTTAGCCGCTTCCGGCATCCGCGTCCGGACCCAACTGTTTCCGTTCCGTTGACAACATGAAGGTTGCCCTACTTTCCGGTAAATTCGCCACTAAATCCTTTGCACGTGTAAGTTTAAGACCGGCAGCTTAGTAATCTTTGGGGTTGTGGCATCAATTAAGTGCCAAGTGCACGTGAATTAGTGGAGTTGTTGCCCCGCAAGGAATTTAATACTCCCAGATATTATCCCCAGGTCTCATTATTCATAACAATTTCAAGCCTCGTTATTAACAACAATTTCAAGCCTCCTTATTAATAACCATTTCAAGTCCCGTTATTAATAGCAATTCAAAGCCCCATTATGCATATTACTATTACCAACCCCCTTGAATACAATTCTCGAATCGCTCATCCCTTTCACGACCCCTATTTTTGGAGAACGACATCCGGTCGATCAATTATCGTCCCGTCCGGGAGATCAATAACGCGAGATAAGATAACGACCGCTCTCATCCAGCCAAACGGGACGGTATTTTTTGAACAATAACTAACGCAAATCCGTTCGAGTCCTCCTTTTATGTCATGAAACCGTCAGGTCCCGGCGCCCTCGCATAATCGACTCACTGAATGCACGCGATAAATTCGTATGTCAATTTTACGAGTCCCTATCCGATATCACGTCCGGGACGAATTGCATAACACCCCCATTTATTCGACGTGCTGAGGTGCTCTCCTCTCCGCCGCACGTCAAACTTCAATTAGATTTACAAGTTGGAGCGAGCGCCGCTTTTATAGCAGCACATGAAACCAAATGGAGGGGTTACCATCCGAGCACACGATTGGGGGGGGGGGAGGTGGAAATATGGTGGGTGGTTTATGGCGGGAATTTTAAGCGAGCACCTATTTTCTGGTATTTGTGTTGCATCTTCAGTGGGCGCGAATCTACATTTTGACACGCAACCGTTTAATAAAATCATTGATTATAATCAATAGTAAAATATCCATTCAGTCTGCGTCGCAACCGTTTCCATTCTTATTGGAAAAGTGATTTATTTAGACTCAGCTGACACATCTCTTACCTATTATAATTTTAATATTCCCGAGCGCTTACGTATTAAGTGAACCCTCCGAAGGGCGATCGATTCGCTGTCGTATTTTCGCTTGTCTTCAATCAATTATTCGTTCTGAGAAAGCGACAGTTGGATGGAAGGGGTTCTATTCCCGTTAATAAGAAATGAATACAAAAATAATGATCCGCTTTTTCGTGGATTGCGGCAGACTAGGTTCGAAATTCTCCTAAGTGTATTAGTAAAACAAATTTGCGTCATAAATCAACACTAACTTGAAATTGACCATTCGATGGGACGTGCTTTCTGTGATGATCGCCCTTCACTATTTCCTCAATTTCTACATTAAGTACGTCAATTGAAATATTTTTGCCATTCGTAATCTTCATGTCCCCCAAACCAACGAAAGGCGATATCAAAATTCTAATGAAATGGAAGGCAGAACAGTTTTAGCGGATTTTATGAGTGGTTTATTTTTTTTGTGGTGTACTTCAGACGTTCAGTGCTTCAGACACACCACGTTTATTAGCTTTAGCGATGGCGCTTCGCCAACCAGTCTCCCCTAATAGGGTAATAGTTCACTCCACTCACCAGAACAAGCTTGCGGTGGCAAGGGGAAGATGAGTGTGGTCGAAGACTTCCGTCTCGCGACCGCGCAGCCCAAGGACTGTGGTTTGAAGGATCGCAACTGTTGCATAAAGTCAGAGCACTCCATAAGGGCAACGTCGGCGAAGTGCAGGTCGCACAGGATCTGGTTCTTGAAGCGACGGGCGCGTTTTTGGTTCGGGCCCGTCAAGTTGAGGCCGCATGAGTTGCAGCGGAGGCATTCTTCGTGGTAGTGGTTATTATCGTACAAGGGGGAAGGTTCTGCAACAAGAGGGAACGATACATGAACCATCTGAAATGACAACTCAACATTTCGCGATAATGCTTCGTAGAAGTCCGACTAACGAATTATAACTTCTACAAACTTTGCACCTAATCAGTGTTGCGAACACTAACCCCTTGAAATCCCACTAAAAACGAAGTTTTAAAAAAGCACGTCGTTTATTTTGTTATTCTCGAAAACGTTCGAGAAGAACACTTTACAAGACCCATAACAGCGAAATCCGACCCCAAAAAGGATAGCAAGAGCAGAAGAAAATGAGCCTTCCTCAAGTAATCCGGGGAATCGCGGATCCCAGATGCTTACGAATGGGCAATTCTCGCGAGTTCGGGAGGGCCGCGGGGCCCCGAAATCGGAGCGCCCGAATACATAATTAAAATTGCGCCCGGGGCGGCATAAATTATAAGAAAATTTTCCCCCCGAGCAGTTACTAAATAACACCTGAAGCGAATGCGTCTTCGCTTCTCCCGAACTTGTGCGTCTTAATTCGAACAAGTTTCGCCACCCCCGCACCCTGCCCGAGTTCGGATGTATAAATACATACGAAATGAGTGAATTCGGCGGAGTTCCGCCCGCCCGGGGGGGCCGAGGGGAACTTATCCTTCTCCTGATTGAGTTATGATGTTGTCAGGGCATCGGAATTTAGTTACGGGGGAATTTCGTTTACGGATGGGGGCTTTGGCATTGGGAAGTTTTCAGGTGGAGGCACAATGCATTCGTGCCAATTTAAGGGCCATGATGTCCATCTTATTATAATTATTAATAAAACACCTAATAATATTAATCACTGAGTAAGCCATAAAAGGATATAATAAGTTATTTGCCGAATAGTTGTTGGGGGTCGGCGTGGCCGACCAGTCAAGGTTGCATCCCAAATATCTCCGTTTATGCCGCCATATTCACGTGGAAGTGACCAGAATACGAAATCGAACTTGAGCTTTGAGGGGACGCGGTGCTAGTAGGGCGAGCGAGCTATTCCCAGCATATCACGCAAACGACATTACCGAATATTTGACAGGGAAAAGGCGGACTCAGACGGGGACCCAGCCAGCAGAAAAAAGGGTGCTAAATTTTTAATGAGCCCATTTTATCGCCCGGAGCGGAAAGCCGGGCCATCTTGCTGGAATCCCCGACGCAGGGTGCGCTAGGATCCGCATGGATTGAGTGGAGGGTGGTTTTACGAGTCCTCCGCCGAAATATCCGGTCTTGAACGCACCTGGGGTTAGTTTAGGAGATTGGCGTTTTCGATGCCTCCGTTGAGTGGCGACGGTGCTTGAGTAAATTGAGCCGAGAAGGCAACCCTTAACTTCCCTTGATGCTCCGGCGCCATCCACTAACCCGCCCCCTCAAAGGTCCACAGTGAAATGGGGCGGTCAATTATTTCAATTAAGGTGCGCGAGGATCTCGCAGTGGAAAAGATTCAGCCGGGAGTCTGCTAATTGGACGGGGGATTAATCTGGGGATTTTCAAGATCTTTGCGAGCTTTGTGGACACTAGCAATTCTTCAAAGGCGATTTTATAGTCTAGCTAAGAAATTTCCAACTAAAGTTGTATCGTATTGGCTCATTAGCAGCTTAGTGGAAAACATCCCCCGGACGAAAATTGCAATTTGCAGAAAAATCCATCGAAGGTTAATCTGGACGGTTTCTGCTCAATTTATCAATCCGAAATTACGCCTTTTTGTGGCACCCTCGTTTGTCACGTGCACGAAAATTGAGCGCTTCTTGTGCGTCGCGCCCCTTCAACCCTTTTTTTCAGCAGGCGATCCTAATCCACTAGTCTCAAAGGAAAGTGAAGCTCCGGAACGACTTTTATTGCGACTTCTACGGCCGGCTCAAGGAGGGACAAATTGACGGGGGCGACAGGTGCTGGAACTTTTTCCCATCATCATCAACTCCCCCCTTCGCCCACTAGAACAAACAAACTCGCAGCGTCTGCTCGGCTGCACAAATGGATATTTTATTGCCCCAATGTCGCGCGAAATGATGAAGTCTGCCGGAGAAAATTTCAACAGCCAAAAAGGAGAACAATTTCCAAGACAAATAGTAGACTGGGGAGAGCCGGTGCTTGCTCGAGGAGAGCAGTTCGTTATTTATGTCTTTGGCAGCCGTGCGATGCCCCCCACCCCCCTCCAGTTCGTAAATACTTTTTGAGGGAAAGTATATCTTTCGGATTCTCGTGAATTACGAATGATCTGGACAGGGCCGTGTGAGATTCGGCCGAAGAAGGGGTGAGACGAGGGTTTGGGATGCGTTCCTGCGAGACCTATTTCAGGCACAACCACAAATCAAGGAAACATTACGATGGCCGAACATCTACATATGGAGGGGTGTGTTCCGTGGAGAATTCGGAGAAATCTTAGGGTGTGTATTTTCTCCTTTTTAGTAGTATAATTGAATTCCGTACAGATCAACCCAAAGTGAAAGGAGCGATAATGAATTTACTGTCGCTCACGCAACAGATCCCAACACTTATCGTCAAACAATCGTTGCATAACAACCGGTCGGTAATTTATGAACCGAACGAGTGGTCTGCTTATCAAGTTCCGCACTCCAAATGCGGAGAGAGCTTTATCAGAATTCAGGCGCGTAAACACTGTATAAACTCGAGGAGTAATCCACCAGCTTGGGTATCCAGCGAGACTCCTGTTGGAATAAATAGGCCAACACGTCCCGATTTTACTTCCAAATATACATCGATTCGGGTACGCCGCCCACGCTCGAATCAATGCACATTCAGGCCAAAAGTGGATAAATGATCGACATTTTCGGAATATGTTTATAAATGGTACCCGCAGTTGTTGACTACTATTCTACATTTCGCGAGAAGCAACATAAAGGCGAATTCTTTTGCACTGGACGAGCTGAAAAACGAAAATTCCTAGCTCAGACTAGGGAAACCACACTGTATACCACCATCCCTCGCTGCGATCTATCGGGATATATTTGCTCGGCCCAATTTTCAAGGACGACCCCAATCCCCCGCTCTTTGTTCTCAAACGGATAATAAAGGCAAAGTAAGGGAGCCTTTGAATCTGCGGTTCGGCCCGACTTAAAGCCACTCAAAGCTGTTTTACCTCGAGCAGAAGGGAACTTTCAATCGTCTTGGTATGAGGTGAGCTCCCGGAATTCCCCACAACAACATATTCCATTCGGTTTATTATTTTGCAGGCATGCAGATTTTATTGGTCTTTTCGTAGAAAATGGGTCGCCTTCATTAGGACGGAATTCCCGACGCAATCCCGGCTACATCCTGCAGTCGCCATAACGTCCCTCCGGCCGCACTATTGGAGGTGGCTCGTTTCAGCCTTAATTTCATTAGAGCCGGAGGCAACGAGGCAGCGAATCATTTATCCCCCTCAGCCCGTGGCAACCTTAATGTATTTTCCCTGTCTCTCGCTCTAATTAGTTTATAAATGTTTCCCGATAAATTTTTGAGCGAGGCAGCTCGACACTCACCTACTAAAAGGTTTGGAAGTCACATACTCTTCGAATCGAAGTTTTAATTTGATTTGCCGGTTGTTAAGGAACGCGGATATCAGAGAACCTCCGTTGAGCCAATCAGTTATATAAATAAAAAAAGTACAACAAACCGTAGCGAGGGGGTAACAACCAAAGTTTGATGAACTCATTTTTACGACTGCACCCTCCCAATTTGAAATTGAGATGTGCCGGCTGAAAGCTCGACCGGGGGTGATTACTGCACGTGAGTTATAAAGGGCTATCTCCATTCTCCAGCATGACCCCGCGTTCATTAACGCGTTGCGTGTCCCGGGACCATCACTCAATCCCCAACCCTCATTTCGATCGGCGTAAAAACAATAATTCTAATTTATCGCCGTGCGTTTCGCCCAGTCCGAGCTGCAATTAAAAATGCATCCCTACCGCTAATCAGACGGTTGTAAAACGCCAAGGGCGGGGAGTGTAAGTCGTTATTCTAAGATTTTAAGGTCGGGGGAAGTTTTTTACGACTGGTATAAAAAATTCATCGATTTCGGCGTAAAAAAAACTCCTCGGATATTGCCACTTCATCCCTCTCCGTCTTGTTCTCTTTTCCACCCTCCGCCTCGACGCCCGCCTACCTTTTCTGTCCCATTGCTTTGGATTTGGGCGGCGATATTGCCACATTTCGAATGTTTACTTTTATTAAAGTGCCTACTTCGGTTTACGGGCGGGATATCTGAGTTTTTACGGGCTCCACTTTTTTAGTATGACGCCTATCACTATCTAATTCCGGGATAGAACAATTCGTGATCTAAATTCCGGAGGTAGGGACTCGATCGTCCAGATTGTTGCAGGTGGAATATTTTTGAATGCGATTGATCCGCATGGAATTTTCAGTTAGTGTGTTGGTTTTATTGGGTAGTGTGTGGACTTGGGGGCAGCTTGTGAGGATGCATGGAGTGGGAGGTTGTGGAAAGGGTGGTGTGGAGGGGTGTATTATTAAAAGTCGATCCGAATATCGTTAAAAGCGATCCGGAATCATTATGTTCGCTTAAGGAAGTTCAGGGACGATATTTTTTAACTTTCGTTTAGGGCAAATGAGTGATTTTGTCGAGGACAATGTAAACAGGACAAAGCGTTCTTCGAGTTTGTGTGAGTGACGTATGTTTGAGTATGCACTAAAGTGTATGCACTTCGGTAGTGCGCACTCAAAATTACATTCGAAAATGATGTACCCCCCCCTGGAGTACCGTTTGACCAAACAAAGGGTAGTAAAAGGTGGGATGTTACGAGGGATGAGTCCGCAGGGCGCATAAAAGCAATAATATCTAGGACAACATTATTATACTACTAAAACTACCGGCGGTGATAAGACTTTTCCAAACCGAAATGGATGATGCAACGCATCCTGTTATGTCCTTATCGCTTTATTAGTCCGCACAAATTTTAACGGCAAAAACGGAGGATGACGCTCACATTGGGACATCAGATTCTACGGGATTGTGACAGCGGTAAAATTTTTACAGCCCGGGGAGGATCGTAAAAACCTCCCTTGATACATAAACATAGTGTCGTGTCAGCTTGGGCATTAATCTTTCCACTTTAGAAATAATTGGGAGAGCACTTTCCCATCCATACGCTTTAATTTTGATTTCTTCGGCATTGCTCCAATTTACGAAGGAACATTAAAATGAAACGAATTAAACCCGCGTTGAAATTGCGTACGAGCAGAAGATTCAAGGGTAGAAAAGTGTCGCCTACTCGTGAAAGGAACGGGGAAATTGAATGAAAATTCAAAATTAGATTCCCGCGCACAGAAAAATGGCGTTGTCGGGAGGGGAGAAGAATGCCCTCAAAGGAACAACATTGTCGAATGCATTCCGACCGTAATTTTCGGAGCCACAAAACATCAACCACCCCGGAGTAAGCAGCGGGAAAAAAAGGGAAAACATTTCCACGCCATTAACTCTACCCAATTCCCAGCATTGTCTAATGGAAGCCCTGGATGGAAAGGGTCCCCAGCGCGGTGGGGAAAAAAACCCTCAGGAATACGTTCAGAATAAAACACACACCTTTTTTGTTTGGAAAAAAGGGGAACTCCAGGTGGATTTCCTCCATTCCCCCGCATTCCCCTTTGGAACGTGGAAATTATCAATATGTGTGGATTTCCGCCCCCCCCCCCATTTTAAGTCGAAATTATGAATCAAATTTTGAGATGAGCGATTTTGTAGGCATGAACACATAGTTTCTCAGGATCGTATTCATCCAAGTCTTGAGGTCTTATCGCCCTGTTTTATACGGAAAACTTCCCCGATGCTACTATCTAACCTAGCTCACACGCCAAAGGGACCAGAAACCGCACTTTACCTGCGAATACGAGCCAGGATTCCCCAGGATCATTGTTCTCCGGCGTAGATCCGCATGAAAATGGATCCTGCCGCAACAGATGATCCACAACTGGCGGGAAAGGGGGCCGCGTGTGGCGGCACGTCGCGCACCAATTCTGCACTAGACTGGCGGCGTCGGGGGCGGCTGTGGTGGCGGCGTCGCGACGCGCTTCCCTTTGCCGAATCGGCCGAAGAGTTCATCAGCATCCACGGGCCGTGGGCTCCTGGCAGACTGACGACGGCGACGGTCTCGACGCGCGTCCACGTGCCACGGGCGTCGCAGAACCACTGAGCCAGCTCGGGCGGACGTCGGCCCCACCCCCGGATCGATTGCCAACGGTGTTATCACAAATATTACTGAGAGATGTGCTGCGGCGCGCACATTGAATTGCGTCCGAGTGCGAGAACGCTTAATGAATTCGGGATGCGTCATTAGGCGGGACCCGGCCCCCCCACGGAGCCCCCAACTCCCCGAGGAGTGGGAGAGCAGGGAATCTCGAAAGCCTCCGGACCCTCCAGCTGGAGAAGACCTTAATTCCAAAAATTGGTTGTAATCGCGAAACGTGAGTAATAAGCACTCCAATTAAGTCCAATGCTACGGCGCCAAGAATACTTATCGAATGCAGAAGTGCTCCAATATCATCAGCTTGGGACCGACTAACGTATGACTGGACTAGGAAAACTCCTTATCGCTCATGAAGTGTGGCAAGGCGGCGCGTTTAGTCACGCGAAGCATGTGTAAACAAACATTCGGTGATTGTTACCCACCCTCAAACAGAAAACAATAAACGAAATGAGCGGAAGGTTTGAGTTAACAATTCCTATTGTGATGAAATTTTGATAACTTTCTGAATAATGAACTGGAGATTTAGTTTAACATCACATATGGTGGATGCGCCGTAGACTACACAGTTACACTATGAACCTTATGCTCATTGGTTACACCCTAGTTAAATACGGCTGTTTGGTCCAGGAAGTCAAGATAGCACCATTGGACTATGAACCTCAATCAAAGAAGTATGATTCCCAGAATGCTCCTTCAGAGACGACAAAGCTCTTGATTTAAAGACGTTCGGATTGATTCCCGTTTAGGGGATTGCCTTGTTGATATTGACTCCAACTCTAAAGACCATTACAATCCATGATAATAATTTCAGAGGAATACGAACGACTAACTATAGGCTGCTTCCCTAAATTTTGTAAATAGCCCTCACTGGTGGCCAGTGATATCAATTACTCCCAATAGATGTGTGGGAATCGATCTTGGTCACGTTCCACACGTTCCGAATTAAATTGGCGCACTCGTGTGGTACCCACCACCATTACTGCTGAGGCCGCATCGTCAAACCGGACGGGAGATACGTATAATGTTTGCCGATTTGGCATAGCATTGAAAACCCGATGGAATTTCGGCACGATTCCCCCTCGGCGACGTGCTCATCCAATTCAAACCAAAATCTCCATGAAGACTGGATTTCATTCTGTTATCAATACTCACATTAATTTGAATATTGATTATTTATTACGTTTCTTAAAATTTAAGTGGTATGAATATCGTAGAAGTCAACATTTTGCCAAAATAACGTTCAACTTTCAATTTTCAAATTGCTCGCTACCTTTTGAACTTTTGCCCTAGGTTGGTTCGCGGATTGGGTTTGCGAATCCCGGCTGACCGATACGTTCCGACCATTGTACTCGCGTTTAATTGTTTGCGCAACAGAGTTTCCTAGCATTTTCCTTCGGGTTTTCTACCTCAGGGCGGCGGAGATACTTTCCGCTTTAATTAGCAGTAGGGAATAACAACCCAGAGTTTGCGGTCTTTCGGTCGTATTCCTTACTCGTAATTACATCCGCAACTTTTACCGCAGGTGCATTTCAGAGGAAAAATATCCAGCCTTACTCTAATTTACGGGAGCATGCCTTAATATTGATAGAGTCCTAATGTTCAGTTGTGGTACTGATAACCTTTAAAAGAGGGTGACAATCCTTCTTCTAATAAAATAACTAGCTGTCACGCGCTCTCTGTGGAAAGTGGGCTTACGCCGCAATCGAACTGCTAGGGTAGGTCGTGGATGGGCTCTTTTTAAAACTTCGTTTTGAAGAATATACAGGTGTCCCGGTTATCAAATGCCGATTGTGCGGTGGATCGGCTTTGTCCGTGTGCGCCTTCTCCGTGTGCGCAAGAATTACCCCCACCGGCATTTGAAAACCAGGGCACCTGTACATATGCCTCGGTCACCAAATGCCGGCTGAGCAGAGGATCGTCTGTAGTTGCGACCGCATTCCCCGACTGCGTCATAATTACCCCCACCGGCATTTCTAAACCGCCTGAACTGTAAAAAACAACACATGGAAATTTATAACCAACCTGTTTGAGTGCTCGAGTCGAAGAAAGTGCTGGACGTCTCCACCGTCATGGAAGCGATGGTGCCGTCGGTGATCTGGGCGCAGGAATCCCTGCGTCCCCGGTACCTCGAGGTGTCGTCGCTCTGCGAGCTCTGCCTCCTGAAGTTCCTGCACCGGATCATCTCTTCCGTGGTGGACTGTCTCCGGAAACCCCGAGCGATCAGGATTTCCTCCGTCGTGGATTGTCTGCGGATGGCGGGGCGGTGGGATTCCGTGGGTGCGGGTACTGGCCGGTTGCATGGGCTCGGGTCTCGCGAGGAGCAGCTGGATGAGTCCGGTGATCGGTGGCCCGGGCCTCTTCCCGCGATGGTGGTGGATTGCCTGCGGAGTCGGCCTCTTCTGCTGCGGCGGACCGGACTGATGTCCCTTTCCCCGGACCGGTCGGGGCTTAAGTGGGATCTGGAGTCCCTGCGGCTGCGGGACGCGGAGTCCGGACTTAGGCTGTCCCTGCGGGCTTTCCGCCCGGTGTCGTCGACGTCTGGGCTGAGGGCCGTTGGCTGGGAGCCTCGGCGACCCCAGCCTCCGGGCGGTAGGCAGCTTTCGTCGTAGGCGGTGTTCTGGCGTTGGAGCCGGGAAAGTTTATTGGAGCTTCTCTCCGGACTGGCGTGGGACCTGGAGTCCCTGCGGCCCAAGCGGCCGCATTGGGTTGTGGAGTCCCTTCTGGTGGTGATTAGTGGATGAGTCGGCGTGGTGGCTTGAACTGTAGGTGAAGTTGCGGGGGGAGTTACGCTCGAAGTGATGATAGTTGGGGGCGGGAGCGCTTGGGTGCTGCTGTCCTGCGTTCCAGAAGTCGAGGGGATCGCTGGGGTCGCCGTGGTCTGCACGGAGACAGCTGGGGCGGAATCCGAAGCGGTCGAGGAAGTGGAAGGCCGCTGCTCTTGCCTATAATATGGTGTATCCGTGATTGTCCTTGAGTCCCTCCGCTTCTTGTGAGCCCCAACTATCTTAGGGGGTGGTGTTATGATGGACGTGGAGTCTCTCCTCGCGCTGCGGCCGCTCTCCCCCGATCCCCTGCGCGAAGCCCCGTGCGAATGTGATGCGGAGTCCCTCCTTCCGCTCCTGCTGGACTCCCCGGATCCCCTTCGGGCGTTCACACTGGGCGTTATCACCGTGGTGGTGTTCGACTCCCTGCGCTGCCAGAGCTTAGCCACTTCGGTGCGGAAGTCGCTCAGCGCGGTTTGGTGCGAGTCCCTCCGCGACTTGGACCCGATGGACTTGATCCCCGAATCAGCGCTAGATTCGCGTCTTTTCCGCCCAGTCGTGATACTTGGTGTTGGCCCAGAGTCCGCGGTAGTTTGCCTTCCCCACGGCAAACTGCGCGCCAAGTCCGCCAGCGTCTCCCTTCTGCAGAGCTGCGCCTTCTGCCTGCTCTTCGTCGACCCGCCCCATTCCCGCAGGATGTCCGTGAGCTGGGCCAGCGAGCTCCTGCGCCTCCTTGTGGCCCCAGTGGTCGGAGGCGACGTTTCTTGCGTCTCGGTGGGCGGGGAGATGCTGGAAATTTGGGCCGCCGAGTCCCTCCTGCCGCCGAGGCGCTGCCTTATGGTGGACTCCTCGACCTGCTCGCGGACCAGGTCGTCCCAACCGTTGCCACCCTGCCACACCAGGCCCACTTGGTGTGACAGAATGGGAAGGTTGCACACGAAGCAGATGGCCGTCATCGTCCTACGAACAAAGAAAACCATTTGGCCACCGACTCCGCCAAGCGCCACCTCGGACGACATTATCCTCCGAGTCTGTTTAAGAAGAATAATGCCATCCCCAACTGCGACCCATTCGGTCCGTGACTCTTTTAACGTGCACTGAAAAAATGGTGCTGGAAAATAGATAGCTGCTGTGCTCTTTTGCCAAGTGAGCACCTCTCAGGTCTAGAATTGAGGTCGTGGCGTTGCGCGGACATTGACAACTGGAAATTTTGTGCGCGTGCTTAACCCGATGGTTAAGTACGCCATATTAACCTTATGGTTAAACACACCATATTAACCCTATGGTTAAACACACCATATTAACCCTATGGTTAAGCACACTATATTGACCCTATGGTTAAGCACGTTTAACCTTTCAGTGGTCGCGCGCGGACTGTCGTTCCGCAGCAAACCGCAACTGCCGTACTTACTCTAAAGCGCGACCACTGTAAAGTCAAGGCGTGAAGGAACAACCCAGCACTTCTAGACCATCGAGGAGCTTGATGCATGCTGAAAATGTTTTAAAATCCAAGTAATCGCACCAAAGCGGACGGCGCGCGGCGAACGGCGCGGACGCGCAAAACGCATAGTTCCACTTGGACAAGAGAAACTTGAACCAACACTCTACTCACAGAATATCGAATGAAAGCTAAAATATTGTTCACGTAAACGAAAATCGATCAGCCAATCAAAAAGAAACACAGACATGTGAAGGAAGCAAAAACCAGAATTCCTCAACAAAATAAAATTCCTCCTGCGTATCGAAAGTTCTACCATTCTTCACAGTGTTACGTGTACCACAAAAGCTTCCAAGATCGTAAGTGTGAATTTATAAAACCACAGCTCAACAAAAAGCCACTTCACATAGTCAAGTCCAACGGGGTCGGAGGAAATCCGGGGCGGCGCGGGCGCAGTGACGCCCGCGCGAAAGCACGCAGGCGCTCTGACGCGCGCGCGAAAGCGCGCCTGCGCACCAACGACCCGGATCTCCCTCGGCCGGAGTTGGAGTGAGCGCACGTAGGCGGACTCCTGGCATTTTCGTGTGAACAAAACGGCAACGGCGGGCAAAATTCTCAAACCAAACTTTTCGCATCGTTTTCGTGCGCGTGCAGCGTGCGAGAGTGCGGACCTGTAGTGGCGCAGGCGCGGCGATGGTATCTGCGCCATGGTTCATTCTGGCGGCGCGGTCTGGTCCTTCTCGTTCACTGCCGCCTGTCCGGGACTGCTCCGGCCTGCTCAACACCAAACATCAAAGAAGGGGCAACCAAAAAGCCACGCATTCAGGGCCTGGCTCCGAGGGTCCATCACAAATTATTGCGACCGTTTCGGATGAAACGGTTCGGGATTTATCGAAATGGTGGTGAAAAGAACAAAATTTCAAAAATCCTTTGTATGACAATCCCTCCAATTTTAATTTAAACGGAATTTAATAGTTTGAAATGGTGGTAGAAAGAACAAAATTTTAAAAATTCTTCGTAGAATCATAATGCTAATTTTGATTTAGGCTGAATTTCGATAGAGTTTCATATGTCCTTTTTCAAGTGCAGAATGACTTTTTTTTTAATACATCTAGAGGCCAAATTGAAGGGTAAAGCAAAACAAAATAATTTTCTCATCAAGTTCGAGCCAGTCCTGAGTCCTGTTATACAGCCAAAGGAAGATGACAAGTTGGGTAATGTGAAGAATGTGAAACACAAGAGTAGGGAAAAATAGTCGCACACTCGCTCATACAAACCGGCGGAAATTTTAATCCGTCGTCGGAGTTCAAAATGAACAGTTTAATGTCGAAGGATTGAATGACCCCGGGAAAGCTCCGCGAAACACCCAAGTGAGTCGTCTCGCCCAATATCATTTTCCAATAAGCACTTCCCCGGCCACTTCCGCCGCCCGTAAATCCGGGAGGATACACAGTGAAAATTTTAATTGTAACATAAATAATAACGTTATGAGACTTTTTCCGGGAGTTTTATGTGCCGCTATCCGGCGACTTTTATGTATTTGCAGCGGTTATGGCACTCTGCGATGCAATGAATCACGTTACTTTAACGGGGTGCCGTTACATTGTCCGCGATTGAAACGGGCGCGGGCGGTCCGCCAAAAAATGTGGATCGAGAACGTGGGGGAAATTTTTAAGAAATTAAGGGAAATGCCCAACGTACACTGGGGTGCATACACTACGGAGTAGGGATTTACTTGAACCATAATTTTTTTTCCGAAAATGGGGCGATATGAATATTGTTTTACGAAAATCTGTTCGTTTTTTCCAAGATAATCCAAAGATTTCCAAGATAATCCAAAAATTTCCAAGATAATCCAAAAATTTCCAAGATAATCCAAAAATTTCCAAGATAATCCAAAGAAATTAAAAACAACAACAATAATTGTTGGCCCGAAGAAAATGATAATCCCTATAAATTATTCACACGTGAGAGTGAACTTTACGAAGCAAAAATGAAAGATGGTCAATTGATGTTCAAGTTCGAACCGAGTCCACGGGGTGGCCGAGACGCAGGTCGTCGGAGGTAACTACATTACCGGGTGATGCTAGGACTGCGGACCGAGACACGCACCGGCAGACATCTGCACAGTAAATAAGGGCCGCCCTTATCGGCGTTACAGGTAACACGCAGGGCGGCGTAGGCAGGGCGACGCCGGGCGTCGCGGCGCACAGGTGCGCGCCGCCGGACATAGATGGCGTTGCCGATAGGGCGCCGGGCTATTCATCATCCCCCGGCGGAGCTGAATGCGCTTTATGGTACTTGCTTTTGAAAGCTACAAGGGTTCAACATCAAGGGACGTCCCCTTACGTGCAGCGACCCGCTGCCGGGCGTTGGGGGGTGGCCCGCTCCGCCGGGGGTGGGGGGTGGAAAAAGTCTGGAGGATTGAGATAAAATTGATTCTGGCCGGCTTTTTGTTTGGGGTAGTTTTTCTCGCTGGCCCTATTGACTGGTGGAAATTGTACAGTTCCGAACTGCGGGGTGCAGTTCGAAATGTAGTTTTAGAGGGGGCGAATTGATACTTCTAATCCACATTTTCAGGCTCGGGAAGAGAATAAAATACATGTAACAGAGTTCGGGTGCACTTTAACTCAGTTTTGAAGGAACGAAATTTCAAGAAGTACAGTTCGGAAGAAGGTACCAAAAATGATCCATACTCACTTGCGAGGTATTCCGAAAATTAAACTGGTGTTAGGAGTTTATCGGGTTGAATTCTAGAGATTGGTTTTTAAATTGGCCCATTTTAGTTCCTGAACTCCCTAACTTAATTTCGAAATTGAAATCCACTTTATTTTTTCGCGTGAATTTTTCACGGGGTTCATTTTCTAAAGCGCGCCGCGCCGGGAGGAGGTCGAGCGCCTCCCATCAAACGCCGAACGAAACTTTTATGCAGCGGCTCTAATTTTATGGGAAACTTTATGCGAGGCGGGAGGCACTGAACATGAGGTCCCGGGGAGACCCAACCGCGGGCAATAATCGTAACGCAACGTAACGTAACAGGTGGTTCAGGATGGCTTACATTGAGTTTGAACGTGGAGAGTGAAAACTCGGCTTACATTTAGTAAACCTCCGGCACCGCAACCGGCGACTTCGCAATTTCGCTCATTTTTAATCGGGCAGTTGGGGTTGGTGGTCGGAACTCATGCAAAACTCACTTAAGTCGGCTTGCACGGCCACAGAGTTCAACCGAGCTCGCTCAGAGCATGTTTGAGTATTGCGCTTGTGTGGGGGCTGGTGTAGAGTCGCTGTAAGTTCGGCCGAGCAGGAACGCGGTCGGACTTGAACTGGGTACCGCCAGGCAGCGTCGGGATGCCCTCCCGCTCGTCGGGCGTCGCATGAGCGCCGGTTGACGTCACTATTGATCCTGCGGAGTAGCGGCGGCTGAACTACATTCGGCCGATCGTACGCGGGACCCAATTATATCTGGGGGAGGGAGAGAACGGGCCTCATTATATTTATAGCGAAATAACTAATTCGCGGATACGGGGTGGGCGGACGTAGGGGGTGGGCCAGCGCGCCGCGGCGGGGGTGGTTTTTTTTCCATCGAACGGCGACAGAACTCGGGGGATGCATGAGACCGACGCCGACGGGTTGGCTTTCGGTGCTATGAGCAATCTGTTGCGCCTAGACGTAACTTGTTGATTGGCTTGAGGGAAACTAGGGTTCTTTCCGAGCTGTTGCTTCCTTTGGGAATTCTTCGGATGCTCCCACACGTACTCGGTGAAAGTTTTAGGTTGCTCACGCGTCCGAATACTTCTACAATACTCACTAATAGAAAAGATTATGAAATTAATTAGATGGTCCTTGCTAATACCAATGATCATTAGACACATATTGTAACGTTTTTATTTCTAGACGCGTCCAATCCGCTCGAGATTGCCAGACGAGATGATGTCACACCGCTAGCTGAGCGACTGCACCTGCACCAGCCTGGCGGCATTAGAAAGCTATAGAACGATCATTGCACTGTCACTAGAATCAAGCCCGTATAGGATTGAAGACATACATTTTTCTCATGAAATAATTAAAAAAATGATACGAATATGACTTTACGTAGGAATTGAAGGAGAATACTTAGAAAATATATTTACTTAATAGGAAATAACAAATACTGGGGGTCACACAATCGAACACGCCGTACTTTAAATGTTCAAACGATGTTGAATCAAATGAATGAACAATTATAATAAATTTTTCTAATCTGATTGAACAGTTCTAAACTGGAAAAACGATTTCATCAACAGAAATAATCTAAATTATTCAAATTTAATTATTTTTAATTGGCTGTGGCATTTAAACAGTCGCAGTTTCTAATTAAAAATGGATAAACCAGAATGCATCGAAATAAATTTTTCATTAACCGCCGCCCACAGTATTTTATTGAGGGCAAATCCTGAAAGCTGCTTCTTTTCCTGTTAATGCCCTGTACTGTAACTGAACTTGTGCTGCATGTATTAGGTGAAGATCAATCAAATGGCATAGAACCAAAGCGACCGCGACAAACAACAATGTGTTCAATTAAACGGCTGGTAATTATTTCCGTTAATAACTGAAACGGGGGCCAGTCAATGCGGGAATAATAGCATGGAAATTGGTCTTATACACTGTTGGCAAATTGAAATATACATTATCATGTTGGTCAGGCAGAGGTTGTGTCTATAAATCAAATCATTCGCATGGCTTTGACAGGATACACGGGACGCATTTTAGTAACTTACTGCCTTCATAAGTATTTTAGTAGGTAATTGTTGCTTTAAAAATTTATGGTTGCGCTTTGAAAACATCCCCATTAGAAAAATCCAATTATATTGGCCTGTCCATTTTCTGCTCATTCTTAGTGTTATGTTAAATTTTTTTCTGTAGTAGGAAGCGCCAATGTAACGCAAAATTTCCACCAACAAAAGAGTGTAGTTAATGATAATGCTCTAAATAAGTAAATGATTTCAACAGTAGTAAGAAGTGAATAGATCCAATAATTTCACCCGTGTAGAATTTACACACCGCCTCCCTGGCGTAGTGTATGTTCCAATGAACCGCGCGAAACAAACATACACGTGTATCAGAAGAGAAAGGCACTCCAATTTTTGATCAAAACTTCCATTAAATTGCGCCCCCCAAGAATTGAATTACCGCCCGACAGAACGCAGTTACCCCCAGCGATTGAAAAACCCAGGGCGAGTTCTCGGCGGAAATTGAAAAACTACCCCCAGTGCCTGGGAAAAATCCGCCCGCTCCCGTTTACTCTCGGAGCATAGGTCTGCCGAAGGCTGCCAGCGACCGCCCGGAAAACTCACCCCTGCTCGGACCTTGTGTTTGGTTAAAATATTTCCGTTCCGCAGCCGGACGGACGGTTTGGGCCGATATTGCGGGCCCAAATATTTGATTGAAAAACGAATTATTGCCAGTACATATTTAATGGAATGGGGCGGGGGATGGGATTCGTCTGAAAAATCAATTTCGCGGAGCGGACTGCAATTTTCATGGCAGTGCCGGATTAATCATATTCTATTAGATTAGGCGTGAGCTATTCCGCTAGAGTAGAAATGACTGGATGTGACGAGGTTCAGATTAATATCTGTTACTGTAAACGTGAAACAGGATTTCCAGAGTGTATGCATAACAACCAGAAGACGAGGGGCCTAATTTCATACTCGTTTACCAAAAAGCGATTTGCAATTTAAAATAATGTTAATCAGCATTAATATTGTGATTGAAGCTAGGGTGCAGGTAAGGGAGGTGGATAGGGGATGTGAATATTCATGGGAATAGCGAGTCGAGTATGGGAAATTCAAGTTCAACAATATTCACCACACGAAAACACAAAGTGGGCGGAGGAAATTCTTAAACGATTTACCGAACTCTCGCAGTCCGTGGAGTTCAAAGGAAATCCGCAACCTCAATCCACTTTGTAGGATGTTTTCTTTGGGGGTGAGAAACAGGGGCTTTTTTCCTCTTCATTGATCGGAGGGGAAATACAAAAGGTTTCCTCAGGTTAATTCGTGGGAGTTTGAATTTAGATGCGTTAAATTTTCGGAAGGAAACACAATTTACTCTCGACGCTCCACGTGAAATTTATATTGTGCATTTGGAAATTGATGCACGTCCTGCTAGAGCGGTGAAAAAATCTGTGTTTGCAATGGTTCCAAAAAAGTCAAGATTTTTAAGGTAAACGCAGTTGAAGTTTTGAACTGTTTAGAACACACCAAGGAATAAATTATATTTACCCTGAAATTGAAGCGGGGAGGAGGACGAGGACGTTGCCCGCGGGCAACTTACACTTTTAATTGTAAATTACAAAGTAGCTCTTGCAATTTTAATATAAAGTGTCTGGAGTTTTAATTAAAATTTAAACAGGGCAGGACTCTCCCTGCATCCTTTTTCCAAATGGTTAGTGACGTGGGGGGGGGGCGGTTTTTTTGTTCAACCCCTGACGTGAAGTGATTAAAACGAAAAATTTAATTATAAAGGAGACAATTGGGTGTGAAGAGGCTCTTTGAGCTTTTTTCCCCCCGCCAGGCGTTTGTTTGAAAGCGAACATAGGTTTGCTAATTTATTTTTAGATGAGCATCACCCTTTTCCACTCACACCTCTAACAATCGCTTTGAAACGAGATCATTGCGCCATTACGACATTCCGAGTAATTTTGAGCGACTCGAGTCCATTCGTGTCTTATTCTCAACAACACCAGAATTATGCGTAGTCCAGACCAACGCTTGTCAAGTAAAAAAAACTCCAATTTGTGTACCTACTGAAAATGGGGGCTGAAGTCCCGGGGTAATCCGGCGGCTCTTGTAAACATTCAGGGTGAGGAGTTTGTTAGTTTCAATTCAGAGAGGCGTGGAGCCCGATTCGGCGAATTGATTGGATTAAGGTGAGCGGACAGGCGGACGATTTAATTTGGCACGCTCGATGAGGTTTTCCGAGTCACCTACTCGCTCCGATGGGGACGGAGGGTGGATCGGGAGGGCAGGAAACGTGCCTAGTCCCGCACTTGTGTCAAGGATAAAGCGCCCTTTGAATATCGGTCGGCGGCCGGGAGATCCGGAGAAGAAATTCGGTGGTTGTTCATGTCACCTGCAGATATCCCAAACGAGACACCTTCCATTAGCAGCCCCCTTTGGGGGCGGCGATGCGTGTCTCCTCTCGTTTTACGAACGGGCCAAACGTCCGAGGCAAACATTCGAACGGCGCTTTTTACGGTTTATTACCCTTGGGTAGGGTTCTCCTGTTGATCGTTGGGGGAGTTGTAAACTGCCAATTGGATTCGATTTGAATTTTCGATGGAAACGCGGGCGGAGGGATGTCTCAATTTACTTAGGTCTCCAACAAAATACATTCCAAAGTTCGATACTTCCAATATTTACACAAATTTTTATGTATAGGTAGGTACCTGCAAAAGAATCTATTTCAACTTTTTATTGTTGCCTAAATAATTTGGAAAATATGAATCTTGCTGTTTACAAGTCAGAAATATTTCTAACTTTTTTATTGGATATAATTTCCTATGGATATTACGAAAAAAAAATTTCGACACATTCTTGATAAATATGTAGTTGGATTTATCTCGTCAATAAATTTACCCCACTTAACTCGCCCAGATCATGTCAATAAGAACAAATGTTTTACATATTCAACGAACTACCAGTATTGAGAGCCAGCCTTAGATGAAAGTTTTGCACATATCCAACCGAAGCCATCCATCGAGCGTTCTCCATGTGTAAAAATGTGCCAGGCGTTCGAGCAATTTCCACATATAACACAGCTGATTGATCTGGGCTGAGGTCGACCCGGCTTGTAACTTGGTGTTCCACCGAAGCCAGACATCGATTGAACCCTCGTTCCGCTCGAATTTATCGAATTATCAACCCGCAAAACCGATATTCACTTCGTCGACAGCGAATTTGCATGCCCTACATTTTGAAGGAAAAGACACCCTCCGTTTGGACCAGTGGCTTGTCTCACTGATCTCTCATTAAGGACAAGGCTTCGGGGTGCTTATTATTTCTAAAACACGATACATTATTTTAATCACGACAACACAGTTTATGAAGAAAACGAAGAAATTAACGAATCCCCTAGTGGCATTTTCAGCAATAAAATTAGCACCATTTTAGCCTCGAGAACAGCTTTGGAACATTCAAGCGGAAGCTGCCTTCATTTTAAATAATGGACGTTCTGGGAAGTAAAAATTTAATTCCTAATCCTTCCCCACAAAATGAAACATCTAATTCTTATGCCACCAGAAAATATTATACTTCCTTCACCACTTTAAAAACCAACTTAATTAAACCTAACGTAGAAACAGAATTGTACCACTTGAATCCCTACGATGCCGTTGGGGGACGCAGCATTGAAATTGCAATTTTAAAGGAAAAATAAAGTAAAATTCAAGAAGAAGCAACTCCCATCACAATTCCATCTTTGAACTCAACAGTAAACCTGAATCGTTGGAATGCTGTTCGCAGTGCGCTTTGAAGGGTTAGCCAAGTTGGGGAAACAGACGACAGAACCAGCATATAAGATGTATCGGATTTCCTTAATAGAAAATCCCTTTACGCGCACATACATGCAAAGAGGATCAAGTACTTCCAGAAAACTCTGCACTGAGAATACGGAAATCCTATAATCTCTGAATTTCAAGCAGCTCGAAAATTTTACCGCCGCAGAATTCTCGGAGCGCTGGCACCTCAAACACGCTGCGATACAAGCCAACTATCGAATGGTGGAGGCGCCGGGGAATTAATTCCCGACTCGAACATGGATCGAATTTATACCTTTATTGTAGTAATTCAAGAATTATGAATGTGCGCAAACGCATTTAAATTTAACATCGTGCTATTCAACGTGAATTTTATCCATAAAAGATTTTAAATCCTGGCCATAACATACGTATGGTGGATGCGCCGGGAAATTAATTCCCGATTCGAATATAGCTGAAATTCGCAGACCAATATTAACGGCAAGCACTTGTAACATGGTGCAATCTATTGTGGCTGTAACTATCGCAGTCCCACACCGAAGACCCAAATGAGCCGCTCAAAAGAGCTTCAAAGAAAGTCTGCACTGTAGGAACAAAAAAAAGTCGTAGCTTCTGCGAAAGTGCCTTGATAAGACCGTTTGTGTCATTATTTCTTTAAAATAACTTCTTTGGTCGCGAGACGGTCGAATGAGGGGGCAAAGAAACCATCGGGAGTCGCGGCAGACGACAAAATTTCCCCAGCGAATAAGGGTGTCTTTCTTTATTTCTACTCGCAACCTCGCGATTTTTTCCCCAGTAAGTATCGATTTTACTGCGGAACTTGAATACGAATAGCAGCTAGCCCAATTGGGCGAATTATTTTTAATACGGATAGGGTAAAGAATTAATTATGGTCGCACTTTCCAGAAGAATCCCATCAGAAATATATTAGGCGGTAAAATTTCGCAAAGAAAGTACTTGAAGGATTGAGGTCGTCTAGGGAGAAGAGTTGAAGGACACAGGTGACGAAGTTTGAGGATTGAGAGCAGCGATATTAATTTTCATTAGATCTTGGAAAATCACCAAATTGCCAGGGACCGCTAATTAAATAATTGTTTGCTTAGTAAGGCTTTTCGGGAGTCGTTTTTGAGTTACAACCACTCAATTGGAGAGATTCTGATTGCCCTCACCCTCAGGTAAATATGCCCCTGGCATAATTCCTCAGGTAGGAATTCTGAGCGCGCGGGCTTCAGGGCTAATAATGTGTTATTAAATTTCCGTGATAAAGATTTCTAGTGGAAGGGGTGCGCTCACCCCAGTGGGCGGTCCGCGCACGTGTCTACAATTCCCGCTTGCAAAAATTATTCTACCGCAAAATTTTGTTCATCTTCATTGTTCATTTTCAATGGATATTTATTTTTTTTTTTCGTCAGAATAAATATGTTCGAAAATTAAGTGTTTCGAGTGAACAGCACAAAAGTGCTTTCATAACTCGATATTAATTTGTTTAAACAAAAGGTTGCGGCTAGTGGTGTGTGCGTGTGTGCATTCCAATTTTTTTGTCCTTTTACATGTCACCTTTGATGTCGCATATTGCGTGTTGCCTTTGTTGGTGAGCCGGCGAGCTGTGTCGGTGGCTCTGTATGTCCGCTTGCTTTTTCCACTGAGCGCCAACACAATTGTGTTTGTGCTCCGCATGACTCGCAAGCCTCCTGATGCGCGAAAAGAATTAGGCTCATTTGAAATGTGTGCTTTATCGTATGGTGCACCCCCACAATGAGTTTGCACTATGAGCGTGAAGGTTCAAGAGTCGGTGATTATGTTTGACGTTTTATTTGCCAGATAATTGTTTGGGAATTGAGGGGGTAGCTGAATAAATTCCCAACATACATTGGATACTCCCGGACTACCTATGAAATTGTCATCTCATGCAAGGCACTAGGGAAAAATAAGGTTAAGTTAACGGTCCCCCGTTTCTGCAATTCTCCACGATTAAGTTGAACGGTTCACTGGATGAAGCAATCGAATGCAACGGGTAACAGGTTGCACCGGCCAAGGCAACTTCTAGCTCTGCAACAGGAACTCTAATACGTGGTGTATTGGCGATGGAGCGGAGTATACTGGCGATAAAACGGACGTCCCTAACAAATTACCGATGACAATAAAATTCCCAACAAGTATTGCGCATTTTCCAATTAGTCTTTATGGCCACTTTGGCGTTTCTGACACGTTCGAATGGCGATCTATCCCCAAACATAAAAAACTACCCCACTGCGATCCCTAAAACGCTGCCAGTTGTAGCTTTTCGGTTATGAGTTTGGGATTATTGCTGCCGGCAATCGAGAAGTGCACCTAGTCGTTAAATCCGTTTTGAAATACTGTTTTTTTGACCGTAAATCTCTGCTTGGGGGTGCCGTTTTCATAGGTTTTATTGGCTTTCGATGCTTCTCTGTTCGAAATTTGATTTTAGCATGACACTTTTCACGTAGTGCGGCAGGAAACCGTTAACATGCCGTAAACAGGTTCTCAACAAAAAAAAAAACAGGAAATACGTACGTTAGCTCTAAGGAAATTTAGAAAATTAAGTAATAAAATAATGACTTAAAGGATCATTATAATTTGATAAAAACGACAAACGACCCGATCAAGAATCTTTCAATCCCATAAATTGCCAATTATAGTTGATTGAAACGTTAGGGAGGATGACTGGGAATCACGTTCAAGTCCTTTAACGACGTGTTGGACCCCCGATCTATAAATTATTGTTGTTCTTCGGACTTAGGGTGCAATATCGCCGTTACTCCAGTCGTAGTATTGTTTCGACCGGTCAAGGGAAAGCTGTAGGGGTGGATTCTCATTGTCCGCCTGCATTCTGAGCTCACGATTCTCCCTCAGTTATTGTCTACCTGTCCACTTAGGTTGAAGGGCTCCAAGCTCGGAGAGAACCCAAGCCAGCTTCCACCCTAATTATTTCCTTTATTGCTTCCTTCAATGGTTGTCACTAGACCTCCAGAACGGGAAACTCAAGTCTGGAGTTATTTATGTGCTCCTCTGTTGTCCGCCGTCGGAAAAGTGTAAGTAGGATTTGGAAAGGATCAATAATCTATATACAGACTCCGTATTTGAAACTGCCACCTCACTACGTATTCCATAAATTAGTTACCAGATAGTTCGGAAATATGTGAGCTAAACCCGTCACAAATTATACTGTCGAGTATTAGACTGATGCAAGTGCCAACTTAAGTCCAATTTGTATGTAACATACTTTATTTATACTGTATACTATTACACTCTATTTAATTCCGTACGTACGTGTAAGAAATACATAGGTACAAGTTCAAATGGCCGTCATTAGAGTTTGGTACATCGAGAGATCACTGTGACAGTTTGACCTCGCCTCGCCTGGAGCTTATAAAATTTGCAGAGTTGGAAGGCACGTTCTCCTTCCGAGACGTCGATTTAGAGTTATGTAGTCGCAGTTTAATATTAATGAGAGCGACATTTAATGAACAAGTCGGAGGATATAGATTATTCAACAAACTACCTGGAATTTCTATACACATAATATACAGGGTGTAGAAAATTCGCAGGCCATTTGGCAATTTTGTTTGACAAAAGTTCTTAATAAAAACGCGTCCGCAAATATTGCCATTCTACTCATTGATGTAAGTATTAATCAAAAAGAGAATTACAAGCACTTGGTTCTTTGTTGTCACGCAAGTCAAGAAAACTGTCATACTTGGGAGTCGTCCAGTATATGGTGAGCATCACCATTGAATAAACAGTACTTTCTATTCTAAGGCATTACACAGGTACTTTCCTGACGCATCCACTGAAAATGATAAGTTTTTCCTCTGAAAGGGCGTTCGTTCCGCCGGCTCCATGCATATTTCGAATTCCACTTTCAAGGGCGAACGCTGCGCCCAGGAAAAAGGTGCCGGGCACTGGCGCGCCCTTAAATATTTCACGAGCAATTTCTCCTTGACGCGAAATAACTTTTTAATTTAAAGTACTGTTTGCGTTTAATTCGAGCAACTATATTTCTGGGTGTGGGCGAGATGACGGAAGAGTCAGGTGGGGAATGCCGTGCGGAAAGAGGAGAGAACAATGCTACGAATCAGACTGGAATGAGGGTGAGGGTGATTGGAGTGGAAGGAGGACGTGGCGGCAGAAAGTGGACTGCATTAAAATTCCCTTTTCGCGAATCCTCGTTTATCCTACGCCAGGGACGCGATGAAATTTCCAAATCCGGATTATTTGTTCGGTAATTATTTTCCAAGTCCTCCGGAGCCTCGCCACTGCAGGATCAGAGAGCGAGAAGTAATTTCGATCTATTTGCAATCCCACGATCTTTGATCTTTTCCCGTCAACTCCAAGCCCAATCTCATTACCGTTGGAGCTTCGCTGGCACGAAAGAATAATTTGTTTCTGCTAAAAGTCGGATCTGGCATCGCCGCGCCGGCGCTTCGATCTAATAATTTATACGATTCACAAGCACATCTCATGTAACTATAACACTACATCCGTACCAATTTACACAACACTTACTGTTTTCGTGAGAAAAATCAATAATATTTTTCATGCTACAACGAGTCCTATTGCAAGTACGAAAGGGTGAATGCGGTCCACAGAATAGTTTTCTCAGGCTAATGGAGAATAGATGAGTACCATTAGTTGTTGGTTACCAACAAGGCATAACCGAGAGTTAATAATTCGATTTTAATCGGGGATGAGTTCCATACTCAAATTCATTCGCTACGAATACAATGATTTCCACCCAATTTACCTCTAGTCCCAGCATCAAAGCGCCACAGTTTATGGAATGTTTTTGCGCGTTTGATGGGATTTGAATGGAATTGTTCATACGGAATTGCTGGAATCTGGACAATAAATTGGCGGCTCAAGGTTGTTACAAAATATAAATATACGCTCTGAGAATGAAAAATGCAATATATTCAGAAACTTTACTTTGAACAGAAAATATTCTCTTTGCCCTGAAATAATTTAAAAACAATGTATGGTTGTTACTTTGAGCCAGAAAGCACAAGGAGCATTTATTCACATCAAAACTAGTAGCGGATGTTAAATTGTAGATATGTAGTTTAAACTGAATAAAGACAAAGTACGAGAAAATGTCTCTCCATTTCCTGATGAAGACCATCAAGAAATACGTAATCTCCTAAAAATACTTAAGCTGCTTGAGCCGCGAACGCACTCCATTAGTGCTCATGTAATTTTAACGAATTTTTAAATATTTTTCAAGATAGGATTATTAACTTCAAGATAATCGCGACAATATAATTTTCCTCTTTCTAATGTTAGTGAATTCTTTTAAATAAAATTATGCCTTCATCAATTACCAACTTGTTCCTAAAATTACAGTTGTTATCTGACTAAATGCTCCGATTTTTTGGAAATCATACCACGAAATGTTCACCTTCGTTATAATCCACTAATCCGTAATCCTTCCTAGAAACTCTTAACAAATTCGTTAAAATTACATTGGCGCTTACTGGCTGTAGTTAGGGTTGCGTTCGCGGTACAAACAGGGTGGATCTTACGAACCCTCCATACGTGTTCGCCAAGAGAGGGTCGCAGTAAGTGCTCGCGGAGATGGTTTTTGTTCCACCTGAAGTTAAGTCGTTGCCTAAACAAGCACGACCAGTTATTGTTTGCGCACCGTATTCGCGCTAAAAGCTTTGCGCACATACGATACTCCCTCGCTCTTACTATATACACCGCGCTACCTCGTAAATATTGATTTTCCTCGAAATACTATGATAGAATTTACATTAACCTGTCTGGATGCGTAGGTACTTATATTATTCTGGGGATGGGGTGTATTCCAGGTAGGGGGCCTAATCTGCTTAATTATTATCCCCTGCCTGCCGAAATTTGACTATGTCTGTGTAAACAAGGTGTATTCGCGGTTGTTAATTTTTATATTATCAGGTATTTAGTTCGGGGAGGAATTAAATTCAATGCGTATATTTCAAGAGGATACACTATCATCTTATTATACTCTTCAAAACGAAGTTTTATCTTACAGTTGTATAGTTGCAAAGAGAAATTGGTAAGGACAATTAAATTAATACCGCCAAATTTAGTTTGTATTTCAATTTTGTTGAAAAAAAAACCTTATGGATTATACAACAATCTCATGAGTGAGGTAATCCCCACCTGAATGCATACTATTTCCGCTTTGACGTAAAACGACGCCTTACCCTCGCAGCACCGGCAATAATCCCTGGTCGTTTGCCCTTTGGATGCTTGGCTGGCTCCCTAATTGAATACTAAGTGCAGAAAGATTCTATCAATATCGAGATTAGCTCCGAAGATGCTAGCTTGAGCCATCCCGACTCCACGTCAACAGCATCTCCAATTAGAGTGGGTTATGCTGCGGGGATGAGGGTGGAGATCCTGAGCCGTGCGACGAAATGCTATCGAGGGAATATTTGTGCAAGAGGAATGAAATCCTCAGAAGTGGAGTTGGCGCAGTTGAAGTTCCCTTGCAATTGGAAACGCGAATCTATCTATTAAGTAATCCGCCCTATTATCTCAAAAGTCGCAGTTGAATAACGCAGCGCCGTCAATATCCACAGAGTGTTCCGGGAGATTTCTTCGGAATTTACGAGCGGAAGGAAAAGTTTAATAGCGAGTTGAAAATATCACTTGGCAAATATCGTTAATTTGTACCAAAGACTAGGAAAATAATTCAAATAGGATCGTCTTTAGCATTGCATTGGTCATTCAGGTATTCTATTATTCATGGGGAATACGTGAATAGGTTGCCATTTTTTTGTGGGGAAAGAACGCAGTTTTACTGAAAACGCAATGTGAGCGCAAACTGACATATAAAGTAAAATGAGAAGGAGCAATTTACTTCGGGCGGTTCGCAAATGGAAGTGAAGCAACTCCAACATGTTCTTGTTTGAGACGAATTTCCCGTTCGTTAGCTGCAACTATGCATTTTAAATAAACTCTTCTGTAATTGAATTCAGGTCCCAAGTTTTCTTGGATGGAAGATGTGAGTTGCGATGCGAAAAACTTCCTCAAGAGTGCTTTTATTTCCAACGACTCAGGGCATGTTTTCCATAAAATTCTGAATTGTGAAACGTTAAAAACTAAATTGAAATCCTCTTTGAGATTGAATGGGCAATTGGCCATTCTGCGATTCTATATTTAAATAGTTTGGCAATTTGCGGTAATTTTCTCGTCGAATTAGAAAAGTCGAAATGATTTATTCGCAGTCGAGGCTCGATCAAAATGACAAACGGAGGTGGAGGAAATTTGAATTGAAATTGGATGGATGCATGGAGGGACGAGATTATTGCTGGCCCAAATAAAGAGTTCAATTAACCTCGACTAACTTCGGAGTCACGAGTGTAGTCCAGGGCGAAGTTGAATCCAAAACGGCAAATTGCCTACGCACCTCTAACAAAAGCTCTCTCTTGTTGGGAAAAGCGGAGTCGGAGTTCTGCCCGCCTAGCCGTATCGATTTCGGGCGGATCAAAGCAATCCTCATGTCATTAGGATGTTTGATGAGGTAGACATTTAATTGGCCAATTAGTTGCTGAATGCTCCCTGCCAAGTTTGCAAGCAATGGCGGGTAATTATTGGAAATTCCTCCGGAAAGAAATCCCCCGGAGAGGCCTGGAATATTTTCGGACCCTTCCCTCCCTCTCTACTCACTTCTCGAGGACGCCCCCGCGGGGCCTTTTCCCTCGAAACTGGGTCAGGAATATGGAATTAATCTCATTTTCAGAGCATTATGATTGATTTTGAAGAGCGGAAATTCATTGGTGCAGATTTTTAATAGACTACTATTTGTTTCTGTTGTTATTTCGGGAAAAATCGGAACGCTGGCGCAGGCTGGGCTGCGAATTAATATAGAATATTAATTATCGGCAGGAGGGAGGAAAAGTAAGACGTAGAGAAAGATCATTAGATGAAAAGCTTCAACGCGAAAGGCGGTAAAGCCGTAAATAAGTTAGTCTTTGGAAAGAAAACAGAACAAATTAATTGAACGCGAAGTTGTTGGGTGTTGAATTCTTCTCACGGAAATTTTCTCCGTTTCTATTTTACATTTAGTTCTTCCAACCCTTCGATGCTACTTATGTATTTGAAGAGTGAATTAGTGATCCGTATAAGTGTATGATCCTAATTAAGTAATTTTGATTCAGAAATAAAAGGTAACTATTATTTATTGTCAACCTAAATAACCTAACTCAACCTAGTCTTAAGACTTCTTTTTGTTATTTTAAACAAATTGAAATTTCAGCCCAGTGCATATTTAAAATATTGAAATCCGAGCACTGCAGTTGCCAGAGCAGAGTATAGAATTTGCTCGATTCCTACTCCCCATGTTCCACGGTTCACCCTTATTTATAAATATCTCCAACGCGCATTTCCGATATTACAGGGAGAATATCAATTACGCAAGCAAGGGCTCCGAGCGCTTATGAAAATGGACGCAAATTCGCACTTTACGAATCCGGGAAGTACGAAGTTACGGGCCTCAGAACTCACGCCGTATAGACGCACGGTAATGTGCCAATTAGAGGAGGGATCGTGAATTATTCATGGGCCATTCTTAGGGACGAACCGGCCCTTCTCCTCGAGAGTGTCGTGACAAGACCGGAAACGCCCTGTCTGGCGGAGCCCTCGGGCCGTCCCTTCTCAACACTAATTCCGGTTAATTGTATTTCCACTTTTTACCGGAGGGATGACTTTTAACACTCACTCAACGCGTTCGCCCGATGTAGACGATTTAATATTCAATTAAAAGCGGGTCCCGCGGGAGTTTTTTTAATCGACTCCATTAGATAGGGCATTTTTCCGCCGAACTTGGAAGGAAAGCGTAACTATATTAATGCGTGATATTAATATATATATATGATTTTAACGGGAGTTGAGAAAGTTAGGGGTTGAGAATTATTTGAAATGAATTCTAACGAACCTGTTATGTCTCCTTGTGTGGTGAATTGAAACGTGGAGTGGACACGTCAGAATTAATTTTCTCCTCACGATACACCTCATCAAATAAATGATGGATGCACTGTGAACATGAATTCGTACTCCACAAATTGCATTATGAACTTGTTCACTCCAAAATGCACAGCGTACGGATGTTTCCCAAGTATGGTGGATGCGCCGGGAGATTAATTCAACTAGGTGCGTATTAACTCTGAAGCATGTTGAGAATGTTACATATAGAATTAGCAAAGCCGATTTTCCAACTACACGCGAACGCCAAGTTTGTATGCAAGTTATTAACTATTTAAGGTATGTTTACTTTAAATTTCAATAGCTGAAGTAAATATTGACATGTAGTAGAATTACCAGAGATATTTCAAAATGTGTTCTATAGTGAATTAATTCTAATTTAAAAAAAACTTCGTTTTAGTAACGAAGTCAGTATATTTTTACTTGTCTGCGGTTGGCCAGATTATGTGTATTTAACCATAATACCTAATTAATTTGTGTTAATACCGACTTACAAGTGCACGAGCAGTTTCATAGAGAATTGTTTGCACAGAAAACACGAGTAATTGGGTGTGTTGATTAATCCGCCAAGTAGACGCAAAAAGCTGTTTGTAGAGAACGTGAATAAACAAATTTAGAATGCACGAATTTCCACAAACGTTCCAATAGAATCAGCTCGACATATCTCCCCATGATATATCCTATGAAGTACTTAAATAGTGGACGTGTCTACTCATTGTAAACTATGGTCTGCTGTGAATTTGTATCTTCACATCTAATAATAATACCGACTACAATATAAGACAAGTACATCCTGAAATTTCAATGCAACTTATGGTGGATGCGCCGGGAAATTAAATACAAAATCTATTCTTGTTGTTCTACCGAACGTCCAATAGTTGAAATCACACTACAAAATATACAGTTCCACCTTTGAAATATCGGCGGCGGAAATAGGAAAGCTGTCGAAACTTATGTAAATTGCACCCTGCCACCGTCTCCCCAAGAGGAGGGGCCGTTCGTTCGAAAATTGTTATTATAACGAGGCCGGCTGCGTACTCGCTGGATGCAATTTATTTACATGCCATTTTCCATCAGCTCAATGCGATTGCGACCGGGGAGTGTTATGTTAATGGTAAAAACAACACAGCCGCAAATAAAACACGTCGAATGTACCGATAGCGAGCCAAAAATTCAATACCAACTCGGTTCAACAGGAAATATATTTGATGGGTGGTCGCCTAGTGCAATTCGGCTGAAATCCATTAGCGAATAAGAAAAACGAATCGAGAATTCCTCCTACCTGAGAAGATGTAATCATTACGTGGAAACGTAAAAGGAACAACGCAGTTTTCAACAATCACCAGGAGTCTCAATAAAATAATGGAAAAATTCGAGTGGGAATTGGAAAATTCGAACGCGAATTCCCAGTCATGTGCAATTTAACAGAACGATCTCACGTTCGATTCTCCAGGGGATCGTGTGTAAACATAAGAGGCTTCATTGGCAGGTTCGTAATTGATTTATCAGTGAAAGGCGTTTAATATTGCAAGAGACTGTATCCTGTTGCGACGCTGCTGGGAAAAGGAAGCCAACAAACGGAAATAGGATCACAAACTCATTGAGAAATTTTGTGCCGCAAAATGAACACTATGATTTCTAATCCAGGGAGTAAAATTTTGAAGAGGGATAACTCAACAAATTCCTTTATTCACCGACGTCCGGCGAACCTTTGAAAAAGAACCCCTCTTCTCATGTTGCAGGAACTCCCCAATGCGCACTAATGGTTTATTTTTGAATTCGTGAGAGGATATTTATTCACAAAAAGAAATTCTTTTCATTACGTCCGGCTCCTCATTCTAATGCGAGCGAATGGCACCTGATCCGATTCAAGGCGGAGATCAAAAGCTCGAAATGAGCTTTCTTCCAAATTGGATGCCAGCCCTTGTATACCTCCCGCAATTCTCCGAAATATGTTCTACCTGCGTAAATGTATACGTCATCGACTGAAAAGATGGGGGTGTGCCCCATTTATTCGTGCGAGCGATCATTGAGTACAGAAATCCCTTGGTGATGTGACACAATCTTGGACAGTTGAAACGGAAGTTTTGCTGAGGAGTTGCATTTTACCTAAACTATAAGTAGCATGGGTCTCAAGAGAATGCACGCATACACTTTGTTATTTGCAAGTCAACTGACGTAAGAATTAATTATCTTCTCTTTAGATAAACAACTCCGTTTTGAAGAGCACCATCCAGATAAAGTTCTCCCTTCGAGCTCTTTGTATGCACAGAGCCATTCGAGGGACCCTGCCGCAAGGAAAAAGGAGTATAAATACAGTTTGCATTTCTCCCTTCTGCTCAACCCTCGGGCTCGCGATCTCCCCTATCTTCTCCTTTGAACAAGCACTCGGGGAATAAGGGTTTCGCTTACTTAATCTTTAAATTGTTGGGAAATTAATTGGTTAGTGGATGTTTCCGGCAAACTCTTCGTCTAATCATGGATTTATCCTAACCGAACCATGGGTTTATCTAATATTAAGGAAGTATTAGTTGAATTGTCTTGTATTGTTGATTAACACCAACGAAATTTTCTTATTAAAATACCTTAACTAGGAATTTAGGATTGGGAATAGAGGAAAACTGGGTCCGATTAGTAGTTCCTAGTTGAATTTCCCACGCTGTGCCATTTATAGCTTGTTGTGATTTATCAGGGGACGCATGGCTGGCAAAGTGTTTATCAGCACGTTGTTGTAGGTCAGCAAGCCATTATGCAAACATCCTAAGCCCTTATCTCCGATTCAGCGACAGCGCTGTTGACATAACAGTAACTGTAATGGACTTAAAGTGACTATCATATTCCATTGTGGCCGAAAATTTTGCCACTGATTTACATTTTGCATCGTAAAATAAATTGATTGGAATATACTTCAGGGCGTTTTTACAAAAGCGCCGTAAAATTGTTTACAGTTATCCAATGGAAAAGTCAGAAAATAGATCAATTAGGTTTTCAATCTCCACGATTTTTATTTTGTCAATTCTACTCTTTCCGCTTTTTAATTAAATTTCTTCGAAACATGGCGGTATTTGAGCAATGATGTGCTTGGTATTTTACTAGTTTATTTTCCGTAGTTGTTGGCGTGATTGGGAAATTTTCCTGTCGGTTTTAAACTGGAAAATGGGCTGTGTTGATTTCAGGCATCCAGGCGAGCCGCACGTTCATTATCGACCAGAGACTCCAGAACCCTTTGCCCTATATATTAACAGGCGTTCAGAAAATCGAGCGAGTTACAAATTGTTGCCCCTTCTGTTCTAGCAGGTGATTAGGAAATTGACGCTTCATTAACTGAAGGAACTTTTTAGCCACGAATTGTTTGCACCCCGACCACCTGCTGACGTTTTTCCTCGCCACTTAATTGTTCCGAATTGATCTGATTGCTTCTTAATTTTGTTGGGTTGTTTCAGACGAGACGCCACTTCGACCAATTAATTTCCACAGCGTCATTTATTATACTCTTCAATACGAGTACATTGCATTTCATTTGTTGTAGTGTAATTCACTTATTTTGCATGGAAATTTTTGACGGCTAATTAAACTCGAATAAACATGCAAAAACTTGCTCCCTCCGCGAGAAATCGCGGAAAAACTAGGAAACCTCTCGCAACAAACGACAAGCCAATCTGGTATTCTGGACATGAGTTTGAGCTGTCGCGATGCATCCTTAAGACGAAATCCCGGGAAAAACAGTCACGGACGCGACCGAAACTGACGTCGAGTAAAAAAATACCGCCACTCTTCTCTCTAGGGAGTTGCCTCGACCGCCAGTTGTAATTTAACAACTTATGGATTAGTTCGGGCGATCATCAACAGACGCTGTTTTGGATCGGATGATGTTTGAATACAAATGGGCAAATTCAGTCCCCTCGGATTTCAATTCCAAGGATATTGGAAAAATTGCGCGGGTGGTGTGCTGCCACCATAATAATCACATTCCATTTTTCATGGCTCAAATTTAACTGAGTACAAATAGTTTGGTGTTTTAAGGAATAGAGTTTTATAGACGAATTGTTTTAATTATGATTAGTGAATATCCTTTGGTTTTACAACGGAACTTTCCTGGTGAAAGTTTACCTGATGCTGTGGAGCGACGTGTACCTATAGAAGAGCAAAATATTTTGCAGCAGAAGACAAACAAGGGAACCCCACGCAGGATTATAATTCCCTGTAAAGCAAATCTCAAATACACTGCATAAGCAACTCCGGAACAAGGGGTTGTAGCGAAACCGGTCTTGTATATCTGCTCCACGCAACTAGGGCAATAGAATTTGCGAAAAGACGCAAGTTGGTACACACCACGTGTTTGTGTGTTGGGGACGATGGGGGTGGTGTAGTGCGGGGGACTGGTCTTGGAAAGGGGGTGTAATTGAGTTAAGGGGCGTTTAAGGCCCTCACAACAGCTCCACAACCACCGTTAACTATGTACCCCGTCAGCACCGAGCCTCGTCTCTAGGGCACGAACAGGAACAACCGCACACTCCACTGGAGGACTGACAGCGATACCAACTTTCTTGCTGCTGAAGAGCGGCATTCAGGAGGGCCGTTATTGTGTGTCAAGGTGTTTGACGGAGCGTTGTGCGGCATCTCTTATCGCGTTTCATATCCGGAGTTTACGGGGTGGGTGGTTGGAAAGAGATGAGTTAATTTAGACTGGAGAATTACGAAGACTAGGGGAGACATGCGAGGAGTACACAGTACATATCCAATTACAAATGAAGAATTATTGCTACTTGGCACGATTTTGTTCGAGCATACTGTTCTAATTAAGGATCGCATAATCAAATTTCATAGGTAAGTATTTGGTATTATTACCAAGTACCATGTAATTTGAGGAATGGAATAGTCTTAATTACTTGAAAAGTATTCCTCATTTTTACTCACTACTCAATTATAATCCTTCTATCAAAGGAATGTCGTAGCAAGATTAATTGGTATCTACCTACATAATTCATACGATATGTTTTCAGAGATGAATTCAAAATACATAATCTCCAGCTGGATATATTCCGGGAAGTAATTAATGGAAATCGTCCAACATTTTTCCCAACAAAACGTAAAAAGAACGTACAAATCCGCAGCGAGATTAGTTTGCCCACTCTCGTCCAATTCCAGGTGCAACAGGCTCCAATCTATTCCACCCTCAGAAGTTCATGCAATTTTTCATTCCCGCCACGATATGTTCTAATTTCGCCATGTTTGCTTTTCATTACGTTCAAATTACTCGACCACGGTCTTACTTGCGGACCAGTTCGGCACGTAAACCGCCTCGGGACGTTTTCCTGGCCCTTCCCGTCCCCGATTCCTGCTTCCTGCCCTTAAGGCGGAGCGCTTCGTATCAGACAGCGTGCCGCAGCCACCCCGAGATTCCCCCCCAAATGAATTATTCAAACCAGCTTGAGGATATGAATGTCTGCACCGATTTCCTCCTCCTCGTGGTACAGGGAAGTTTGCCGGAGTCGGCACCTTGCGGTCCCGCTGTTTCTAGCCTCGGAAGGCGTCGGATTCACTGCGAGCTCGCCAAGACCCCCCAAACCGCATTTCCATGTGAAAGCGTAAGATTCCGGGTCACTTCCGACCAGTTTCCTCCCTCAAACTGCCACGATAATGGAGTCCTGACATTGTTTCCACCCCGAATGTGCCCTGACGTGTTTATCATTTTTGCATGCACTCGCAATTTCCACGTTTATTCCACCAACTGTTCATGCAATTATATTCAGTGTCCAGTCCTCTATATCACTAAGATTTAACCTCCCTTCAATTAAAAAAAGCTATTTCGTTCTTAGATTATTAGCGTCATTTTCAGGGTGGGACAGAATGGATGATGGGTCATCATAAGGGGTTGAGGAATCACTTCCTTTCCACCGTCACACCCACAGGAAACGTCTATTGTTGGAACTTCAATGCACTTAAGTACACCAAGCTACAAAACATCCTCACGAGGACGCCATTAGAAGTTGGGTCGCAGTATCCAGCTCCTTTCGTGAGTTAACCTCATTCCAGCGATATCTCGCCCCCTTAGTGGGAAGACAGGGCGCTATGAGCTTTGGTGGTGAAGCCATCGCCTTGGGGCAGCTCAAGTTGCACCGAAGGTGTTCGAAATGGAGGTTATGTGTGTTTTTCGGATTATCAACCTCCCCGGCGGGATTAACCAACAAATTTGAATTGCAAATTGAGTCTCAAGAGCTGCGTTTTTGATGCGAATGAGGATAGTGTTTGGGGGGCGATGATGGAAATAAGGTATCACAGCGCGTTGAGGAATAAAGATTGATTCCATTTTAATACTCCCTCGTGCTCGTCACATTTACCGAACACGTTTTGTCCTGCACTTACAATAATAATTCCATTTTTGGCACAATTTGCCTAAATCGCGTTTTTTTCCCGCAATATTTCCGCGTTTATTCCACCCCGTACTTTTTGCATTCTTTCAACTCCCATTCGGAGGCAACTCCTCTGTGTCAGCATGCTCGTAACCGATGATTTAGATCGCGTGTCGGCACGATTCAGACTGAAGGCACGACTTTCCCGCAAATGCTGGCCAACGACACAGGAAATATTACCTCATATCTCTGTTCCACATCTAACTCAATCTGGAGGAAAATGTCGCTTTTCACGGCCAAAGCACGCCAAGTTTCCACACACCGACGCGTGACAAGGGTTACGTACTCTCCAACCCCCGCCCCATTAACAATGAGACACGTTCACGAGGCATCATTTTCTTTTTTAATGAAGGTTCAACACGATTCAACCGGAAAAACGTTATATCATCCCCTTACAAAGCCAAGTCGTACAAATGAAATTTAACAATAGGAATCACACGAACTTCAGGTACAGACCACTGTTTTGTTGTTTGCTCGATTGTAGGTAATTACCCTTTTAAATCTACTTCGACGTATCGACTATTTTTCTTTCCCTTGAGCCACCGTCATGTGATAATTTCTTTACTCCCCCTCTTCAACTGAGTTACAAACATTCATCATTTTCTTTAGCTGCCACTTTAATTATAACCTTTCTGTCCTAACAGTGTTTATCTAATATTTTATTTACTCGTGTGACTTGACTGATTTCCTAACGACTACCCACTCCCACCTTCCAAACAAGAGTAGGTAGTATCATAAAATAGCGTAACGCATTGTTCCTGCGCTACATTTGGATAATCGCTTGATTAAAAAAACACCGACGACCCTCTTTTCAGTTATTTTTTTTATGGACCCTCACTTCCCTTGACCGTAACGCACGGTCGGCGCCCTTGGCGATCGCCATAATTACACAGGAGCATCTCAAAGGGATGCGGTGTAATAATGTGCTGGGCGCTTGTACACAGGTGTATTGATTCTGGGCCCGCCACAACTGGAAGCCACCTCAGGCGAGGGCGGCTGGACCATGAAAGCACTGGACAGTTGTAGGATGTGGGTTGGAAACGCGACGCAGCGTGGAGCTTTCCCGCTCAATCTCACTCATGAAATTCATGATGCACCTAAATTGTGTGTAGGGATACGGATTTCACTTGTCTAAAACATTTTGACTCTGCCATCTCAAACCTGATGGCGAATGTTGGGTGGGATGTTTCGATGCTCTCGAAGCTTATTTTAATAATTTTTCTTATGATAGGGAATTTTAATACCATATGCACTTCACTACTTGTTGCATGCTCAGTTCTCTTAGAAAACTGTTCCATTTTCATGGTTGTTGACTGTTATATTTTGAACGGGACGGTATTCAGTCTATATTTTTATTTGTGCGAAAGGTGAGCATCAACATTGGTAAATTTGCGAATTTGCATCCGATGGAATATAAATCGGTGATATTTTGAATAATCCAAGCTCAAAGATCCCATAACTTGTACTGCATTCCAAAAATAAAACCACTCATCAGACTCGGAACGACAGTAAAGGGCATCCTCCTGCCTTTTGCATGGCGCGTAATTGGTTGCGGCAATCCGCTTTAGCATTTTTCATTTCGCCCGCACAAAGCGAGTGCATATAAAATCAACTCCCCGGCAGTGGCAACGCTGGCTGTGCGGTGGTGGGACGGGCGGGGGCGGGGGGTTGATCCAACTACAAAAGCGCCCAGTGGGTGCACACCATCCAGAAAAACTGAACGCCTATTACCTGCAGCCTATGTGCACGACGATGACAATGGGGCGATGTAATTACTGTCATATTACATGGTCGTTGTTTCCGTCTGTGTTCGATATTGAATTTGCATAGACCCGGGAAGCGAGTAAGCTTCCGTGTAATGCCTGCTTCCATAATGCTTTCCCTTCGGCTTTGCCAGTCAGACCTAAACCGTTTAGTGGAATTGGCGGCGGGAGAGGAAAACTCGGTGCAGTATACCTGAGGTGCGGAGCGTTTTGTTTGCTCTTTGTTTATTAACTTCGGGTGGCAAGAAACGTAATAATCTAGGTCTATAGGGAAAATCAGGGATATTGGCTTCCTTGATGAAAATGGCGGGGAACTCCGGGTTGGTAATACCACAGACTATATCATCTTTGGTAATACCACAGAGGAAATATACTATTATTTTTCCTCTATGGTAATAACAACAAAAGGCTGGAGCACATTTCACCAATGTATACCCCGATGGATTTTTAAACATCAACGAACACAAAACGACAACTTAAGCCAGTCCGTAGTTGCGCGGATTAGTCCAAAGCTCGGTCGGAACTTTCCTTTTAAAGTATTTTCCAAAGTCAACTAAAAATTAGGACGAAGCGTTTAAAACCATAGTTTGCTTGAAAGCTTTTTTTCACTTTCCCGAGCCATTTTTTCCCGCCCTCCGCATCGCCAACGCAAACATCAGCTGGCCCCCAAACTCCATCCATCTTCGCAAGTTCGCTTAAAATGCCCCAACCCCACAAACGAGACGCAAATGTTATTACAGTCAGGGCGGCTTCACTCGGCTTAAAAATACTTTTAAATTTTATTAGCACTTTAACCACACCGGGGCCTGGGGGCTGAAAATGTTCCCACATACAATGCGGCGCGTGAAACTGACCGAACAGAGCAGAGCTTTTCCATCTGGATCCTCCCAACTCCAATGCAATTTTTTCCTCGATAATTAAAATGAAAAAATTTAATCATCCGGACATTTGATCAATTAACCAATGAAAGGTTCCCGCAAAAAAAATATAAAAACTGCTCTGCGAATATTATTCACCCCCGCGACAGCTCCAAGTCTAATTCCCATTCGGTGTAGGTACCATCGTAAAATAAGACTTACGATCGCGAAAAAAGGGCAAAGTGCCATTTCCCTCCACCGGCTGGAAATCAAATCGTTGTACGGATCAAGACCCGTTCGGCGTGGAAAAGAGGGTGTGAGCGCCACCTCCTTTGGGGTTGCCCGTGAATAATTCATGAGGGAGCAGTGGGTATTATCTGTGTCAACGCAACGGTGCGCGACCGTGACCAACCACTTCGATAATCAATTGCACGGCGCGAACTAATGGAAAGAAAACAAGGGCTTGTGCGCTAGGATTCCAACGCCCTTTTTTCGCGGGCGTAGGGAAGGCCCGGGAATTTCCGTCGCGGAAATTGCGCGGGAAATGGGCGATGCACAGTCTTAAGTGACGTGTCGCAGTTGCATTGGTCGGAGTCCTTGCCATCCCATTCGCCCCAGCAGAGGAAACTGACAATGGAGGAATGAAAATTCGATATTGGCATAAAAATAATGTTTGAGGAATTGAATTTACATTCACGATTGCACTGCTTGAGCATTTAATTGTAATAAAACGTTACTCAGCCAAATCCTTACGGTTAGATCCGAAAGCGAGTTGTAGGCCTACAGTGATATTATGTCATGAGGGGATGGTTGTCCAGTGGCAATGTCAGTCGTTTTCGCGATACAGCTGACCCTCGCAGTGCCGTGTAAATCACCAACCGGAAAGAGATTTCCTTCTGTAAATACTTCCACTCCATACCACGCTTCGCAGATCAAAAGATTTTCACTGGGGATCCTTTCTTTATGAACAAGTCTTCGTAAAGGAAAGGGACCTCACTGTTGAAACGTGTTTATTTACTTAAGGGTATTCCTAGTGAATTCATGGCATCTTTAAAATGCACTATGTTTAGTGCTTAATTGCAGTAAAGTATTATTTTATTAGGTACTATGACATTAGCCCGCTAAAGGAATATTTCACATTTGTCGCTCTGTCAGAATAATTAAAATAGACGGGTTTCCTCCATTAAGTTGCTGCTAGAGCAATCCGGCACTAGAATTGATTACGTGCGCGGCATGCAGTACTGGATTAGTACGGAGCCACATTGTATTTGTACATTTATCATAGGAACGAAGGATTCCGTTCGCTATATCACTACTGCATCGCGATAACTAATAACGGTGCATCAAAGGATGAGACGGCGCAAGAAAACGCATTCATGGCTTTAGTCGATGAAGGATGCACATATTGCGTTGATATTAGATTTATTGAGAAAAGCAATAACGTGTAGATTGTATATTCAATTGGGTTATAATCAACATCCCCGGGGGGGATTCATATTGTGCATCTGAAGGAGGAGAAGCGCAGCATTCCCGTAGCTTGAGCTCAGTCTGTTTCTGAACAAATCCAGTTCTGGGACACCCTGTATTTTACTGTGTATAGGTTTCTCCAATATAATTATAATGCATACTCAACGAAATTATGCAGTTTTTAAACTCATATAGTTTTTATTTTAGTTTCGCGAGAACCAACTAATTCGTCAACTTTATAACTCTTCATTTGAGTTTACGGAATAGGCACTAACCTACATGTTCGCTAATTGCGGGAGAATAAGTTGAAAGTAAAGGTGCACTTTTCCTCCGGAGGAAACAACGGGCGACAGCTTAATTCTGCAGGCCCTTGGGGCGCCTTCCCCACAATAATTGCTCGGCGGCCTACAACGACAAGAGCGCCCCCTCAGTCGGCCACAAAACAACCCCCATTATATCTCGGAGCGTCCGTCCTGAGAAAGGAGAACAAAGACGCTCCTTGCCATTGCACGGACAGCTTTAATATGTAATTATTTGCGGTCTACTCACACGGCCCCCGGGGTCGAATTAAATAATAATTCGGGCCGCGGCTCGGAAGCTCACCCGCTTAGAAGTCATTTCCGGTGCTGGCCGTGGGGCGGAGGTGAAAGTACATGTGTGGCGTGCAAATATTTCGTAAATCCTCAGAGGTAGAAAGAGTGGTGGCTAATTAATTTAAGTGGATCCTTTGAGAGGAGACTAATGGGAGGGATGGGGATGGCAGACACAAGGGTAGCATTATAGCTAACAAGTTGTCTTCTCCATGAATGTTCTTATGTTGAAGTTAAAGCAACGTTAAACGACAATTATTTTGCGTTTGCATGGACAGACAAAACAACCCCGAGAGGAGTGGAAAAAATTAACGGTGGGGAAAAACGTTTGCAGGAGGAGACGTCCGATGATTACTCCAAACAATCTGTTCAATTAAGCGACAAAACAAAGCTTATTCAAGGCCAATTATCTATTTCGCTCGTAGTCATGCCCGATGGCCTGTAAAATTTTAACAAGCTTGCAAGAACTAGTGACGTCGACGGCGGCGGCGTCGACTCGCGGCGCTTATTGGAAAGTTATGGCCGTGAAAAATTTATGTCGTCGTAAACAGAAACCGAGAGTTGACATAGAGGAGGAACAAGGAAGGCCTCGACGTGGAATGGAAATGGCTGTTTCCGGTGTGTAACTTATGTGTGCCATCCAGGCTCGAAGCGCGAATGGAGTACAATATTACGACTGAACAAATAAAACCATTGTATCATCTCGTCTCATAGGAATCTCCATTGTTTGATGCGTTCCAAAAAGGGGATTATTGGTAGAACAAAAACTTCGCTGCGGGTTTTTCTGCGAACAATGCGCGATCTCCCTAATGCGCCGTTTTAAAAGACTGTGGGAATATCCAGTTGATGGGTCGTATCCACGGATTCAATTGCATTTCGAATGCAATAATAAAAGCAAATTATTCGGAGGCGAAATTGGATAGAAGGGAAACAAGAGAAAAGAGAAAGCGCAGATCGTTTTATCATCGGTCAGACAAAAAAGAATAACGTTGAAGGGTAGGCACAGTTCCGCATTCCCATGATAATTCGTTAGCTGGGCCTTCAGGGGAAAACGCGCAGTAATGGGAAATGGAGACATAAAAGGTGGTGTAATTCCGTTTCTCCGATGTAGTTGTTTCCTCATTGGCTGGAGCGTTATTCTCTGCCGTTGCACCTTGGAAAAAAGTGTTCCTTTTTATTATGAATTTTTTTAAATTTAATTCCTTTTCACATAATAATAATAATAATATTGATTTTATTGCCAGAAGCAACATAATACTAATCACTAGACGTTAGATACCTACAATAACCGATCTACTACTACCTAGGATGTGTAGAATATTACTCAACTGATATTGACGGTGTGGCGATTTAATCTCCCGGCGCCTCCGCCATATTGCTAACAAACAAGAGCGGTGAAATATTGACACAAATATCCAACTGCTCCTGCAATTTAGCAAATAGAGGTTCGCATCTCCGACCAAAATAGCAATTTGTGGCACGTGTGGCACACCCAAACGACCTCTTCGCTGTTAGTCCGACCAGCCAGCCCTTTGTCCACTATTTGGCCAGGTTGTTTAGCCCGATCGGGGTTTTTGCGGGCCCTTTGGTCCGACACGACGAGCAAATATTTGCCCCGAAAGTGGCGCTCACAAGCGGCTAGATGTTCATTATCGTCGCATTGCATCCGGATCCTTGGGGTGGAAGGAGGGCGGGAATTCAATTAGTTCAGGGTCCGGGGACTCAGCTAAGGCGGACCGAGGAATCTGCATAAATGACCGAGTGGTGTGGACAAAAAGTTAAACGACCAGCTCGGTTACTAAATTTGTCGTTTCAGATGTCCATCCGCTATTTTGCGGACGCTCATCTAGACCCGCATTAATTTAGATTTTCGTGAGAATTACAGATACAGTAAATCCGTGTTCTTGCCTCTAACTGGAGCAGTATTGGAATCTGTTATGATCTGAAATCGAACTAGTAATATCTTCTCTATGGAAGAAACAGCATCCCCGGTCCAAAGAACATTCGCGTTAGTGTTTCCGTCTCCTCGTCAACTTATTCCAATTAGTTCAAAATTGCACCAAATAGTTTTCCGCCTAATTCAGCCAAGAGCTTTTGTCTTGAACTAATCTCAAGCCGAGACAAGCGGTAGCGAAATTAATCCCCGTTCCGTCACCGTGTCTCTCCCGTCTGTGCAGGTGTGAGCAATTTATTTTATGAGCCCGAGTTGCCGGCAAGATTGATGGGAATGTGCAATTGCATGCATTGCCCTTTTACACGGAATTACTTATGTCCGTAGCAGCTGGCGCGCGACTGTTGAGGCCGATTTCCGCAAACGAAACGTCTCCAAGACGTGGACATATCGCACCTCGTAATTGTGAGGGGTTTCCATAACTCGGCATAGTGAAAACTGGGAAAATATTTGAAATTCAGTAAAAATGGGAATCACGTCCCCCCCTGGGATTATTCAACTGTTAGGATAGTTATCGGGAAAATTCCGGCTCCACTCGGATTCGCATCTGCATATCCGCGTTGGCGAATAAAAAGGAAACACGAAACCATCATTACACGACGAAACTTTGAACAATTTTTGCTGCACAAAAGGATTAAAAAGCGTAACGGCGAGCCCATTAGAATCGTATTACTGCAAGAGAGGGTGGGTGACTGAGTTTCTGATTCGGAATGGATTCGCGAATTATTGGAATTTGACAGGCACCCTAATCAGTTGGCGAGCCGCAAAGCTTTGATCCCAAATGCTAGGAAAATCTCGAATGCAGGAAAATATTGACGTCTAAAATTATATTCCTAATGGAAAGTTGAATTGAACTTTCCAATCTAAACTTTCCCCCCAAACAAATTTCGTCCTAAATCTGCGACAACCTGAACGTGAACTTTTCGTCTCGCGCAGGCCGTTCGCCATGCATCCCCTTTCTTGCAGTTTGGGGATATGCATCCCGGTGCAAGAGTTTCCCGTACAAACCCTGAATTTCTTACTCGGCTCTATTCAAATTCGCCGAGGGATATTGGATTTGCCGTGATTCGCAAAGAAAACGCACGGAACGCTTTATATCCCCCATCCCTGCCAGCCCATCAATTATTCATAACTGTAGGGCAAAACACGACCATAGCATACAGCCCTGGAGGAGAATAACGACGGGACGTGCTTGGCGAATCGATTTGAAGTTTTTCACATCCAAAACTGCATTGCATCGCAGTGATTAGTACAAAATTTTCTTTCTATGTACTCATATTATGTAGATTGAAGATAAATTAGAGAAAATTCTGTCTGGAAATAGTTCGCAATTCAAAATATACCAGTGGCGCACCGTAATAAATTTCAGGGGGAGAATAAGGGGCGTGGTTGCTGAATAGTTATATTTTGTAACGCCCTGTATAATGTAAAAAAAAACTAATTCCAAACTATAGAGTGTTGCGGAATTCAATTAGAAAAAGGTGTGTAGTGCTTGTTATGAAAGTTTTCGAATTATCAAACTCTCAAAATTTCTCAATAGACCTGTCGATGGAATATTGATCACTAAGAGGAGCTTTGTTTACACACTATAATGAAGTTTGCCGAAACAAGGGGATAATACCTTACCGGAGTAGTTGCTTATTGCTTGGTATTAGAACCACCTAAATGTATTAGGTGCAGATCGATTCTGTTATGGGTTAGTATGTGCTATACAGTATATCTTGCCACATCCCAATCTTGCTACTTCCCTCTCAGTTCTACGTTTTGCCCGCACAAAGCCATTTTAATAGCCTTGTTCCAACAACAGTCAATTAGCAAGAACTTTCTACCGCAGAAAGAACCGACTTTTCGCGGCGACATCGACATCATGAAATCGCAAAAGTTAATTCCTACGTTGCACCCGAATCAAAGCAATCCACTCTCTCTAATAACCTCCCGGGGCGAGTTAATTCCAACAGTGGGCGCCACTGCACGCCGCATCGGGTTGCGGGGGGAGGGAATTTCAATTAATAAATATTAGAGTCGCCCAGGTCCTGGCGCGGGCGCGGGGAAAAGGGCCGTCGCCCTAATAATAATCTGTTATGCCAACCAATCATACTTAGGGAGTTTAAATGCAATATAAAGTTGGGGAGTTACGAGGGCGGGGCCGGTCCCGGGGCCCGAATATTCGAGCCCGTAAACTCCAAGTAATTAATCTATTTTGTTTATATTTACGTCCGGACGTGATTATTAAGGCGAAGGTCTCCGCCGGCCGCCGCCGAATGGCGGAACGTAAAATTTTAATTCTGGTTTACGGGGTGGTAAAAGTCTAGGGGATTCGGTAACTTTTCGCGGTTTGGACCGCGCGGTCCGTGTAGCTTAGGATTCTATATTGTGACTAAGAAACCATATGATTAGTAATGAAGGTGGAGTGAGCCGCAAGAAAATTTATTCCAATCATAAATTTTCATGCCATAGAGGCTATAATTTGTTATGTAAAATGCAATCATTTAACGACCATCTTGTACCACCATGCACAGAACTGATGTCCAACCAACGCCTTAATGAGACTTAGGGCCAGTTAATTTTATTTGCATACTATACTTTCACAGCAATAGCAATAACAATATAAGTAAAACGATGTTTACGCTCAATACATTCAATATAATTTGCCCCGAATTTTCTGTCATTTTGAACGGTGGCACGAAAGGCAACAAAGAAAGTGATTCTCCGCATAACCCAGTGTAATTATTGTTGCACGAGCATATGGAGCATGCTTCTCCTGGAAGGAAGATTGTGCTCCCTATTTGGTTTCCATGCGGGTAATAATTACACACTACGTAGACGTTCATTTTTGTCGTGGTTAACCCGCACCCCATCAGAATGGAGCTCGCCCAAATCATTTGGGTGAACCTCTCCCAAGAGGAATCTAGTACAGGTGGTTTAGTGTAGTACCTTACGATGCTACTTTCTGTGTTTTTTACTTCCGAATACCAGGAGTCCACTGCACTCTTCAGCGGATCGTGCGTCTTGGCGCCGAAGTATACGTTCTGTCCTACCGATTTGTACTTATGAGTCATCCTGCACGTGTCTAATCTTTTCTCGCAAAAATTAGAGTAACACTGGGCCGAAAATTCCAATTCTTCGCAGTAGGATAATAAGTTAATGTTGCTGGCGCCCGTATCAAAACCAGGCATAGTCTCTTTTCCAGTTGCTATCTTAACCCTCGCAGCATTATGGAGATCGAGAATGTGCATCTTCTCCGCTACTGTGAGTACCTCTCCTTTAGTTCCCTTTGGACAGTTCGATGAGACTCCACAATGCCTTTTCTGTGCTAAGCAGACGGTATTCTGCCCGTGCTTCTGGCGCGGACAGTCCAAATCGCAATAATTTACGCCTGATCCATTAGTACAAAGTGCGTACGGTAATGCAATGAGGACAATTATTATAAAAATGGTAAGCCCCATTCATCACTTGTGACATAAGAAGCCTTTCATGGGAACAGTCAATTTGAAAGATGTATTGAAAGAATAATAGAATGATACGCATACATTTGAAACCATAGACCCAGTAGGAGTTCAAAAGTATTTCCGTGTAAAACATCCTCACGTGAAATGAGTTTTAATGGCGAGGTTTCGCACTCACCAACACCACGGGCAGAACTATTGTAACTTGCAGCCGCATTCATTTCCATAACCAATTCGGAGAAAGTCCACACAGTTAAGCCCATTCGCACTATGACTAATGAGTATGAACTTTGGTACAGCGCAGCGCGCCGCGCTAAAAAGCCACCGGCCAGACGAAACTAAACCCCTTAAAAGCGTCCTAATTGAAAGCGGATCCCTTTCAATTCGATGGCGACTCAAAAACCTATTCCCATGCAAATAGCCTTGAGCGGGCCAGACAAGATTGCTAGCACACCTATTCACCCGATAAATCGCTGTCGCGCGTCCCAAATCTGGAGGGCACTAAAACTTCCCATCGGCCCTTAAACCCCCATCGGACTTAAAGCTTCCCTCTTTCTAAGCTGGGCCCCGCGGGCGGAGGGATGAGGGTTATTTTCCCGAGATGGTCGCGGAGGGCGTTTTTATTCGAAAGAAGGGGTTCCCCGCCCCGGACGAGCCTCTTTCCGGCAATAAAAAAATGAGTTTTACAATTGTGCGGATTTAAGGCGACGTGAAATTTTTACGCGAGCAATAAAGGTTCGTGGGATGAGGATTCTCATGACGGGGTACACGGGGACGTGGGGGGATGCAGGTTCATTTAATTTAGGTGGATGAAGGACATCGCTTTGAGAATTCCTCCCTTTTGCAGCTACAATTCGAATACGCAATATTGCGATTCTGAGATATTTTTTGCGGAGGGTATAGGTATTCTAGTTGGAAAATTCGATTAATATGGAGGGTAGGTGCCCAAAGAAATATTTTCGTGGCGTAAAAACTGAAAAGTGTAATTTTAGCTTCCCAAAACTCTACCCGAAAATGGTTATATGTACCACTTACACCAAGGGTTATAAAAAATTAATGATTCAAAATACATACAACACAATAAACTTCGTTTTGACCAGTATAATAATCATCCACTAATTGATAAGATCAATGTTACGTAGATATATTGCACAAAAATTGATTTTATCGTTCGTCTTCCGAACTCCAAGCTTATGGAACTTGTAATGGTGGAGGCGCCGGGAGATTAATTCCTCCTCCGTGAACCGAAGCGAACTAAGGCGCTTACGACTTGCATGAGCTTCGTGTGCATCCGAAACTCGCTACTAATTGTCCCGGAGCTGATGCGAGCGATAAAAACGAACAAGAATCCCTCGCGAGTCGAGACTATTAACTAGGCGATAAATACACTAACGTCGGAGTTTCTTGTGCTGTTGCAGGCAAATTAGTTATTCGCAGGGATCGTTTAATTAAGGGAACTATAGATTAGAAGGAAACTACAAGTTTCCTCGTCAAAAGGCGCGACGAGCCTTTGCGCCGCACCCAACAAAATCAGCCCCCGACGCACCAAGTTTCTCCCAGGCAGCGTCGAGGGGTAGCACTGGAAAATACTCCGATTTCCCTGCACTTTTTCCCCGTGTCGAGGAAAGGTAATTACAAGTCTCGAATTATCCGATAATGTTATGCTAGCGAATGGAGGAGTCGTGTCGAGGGAAGTCAATTCCTCGCCCTCTTTTTACAGCTTGGATTTTATTTTCTTCTGCGACATTCCAGTCCTACAATTACATTTATAGGATTTGTGACAATAACTCCCTTTCGCGTCACCCCGCGAGATTAAATTTCCAGGTTTAAAGAGTTTTTCAATTGGGTATAGATGAACAGATTTTTTTAACAATTGACAATTTTTGAAACGCTTTCATTCAAATCGGATATGAGGGTACTACCACTTAAGAAAATTGATAATATCAATAATGCCGTGAAGAAAATTTGCATGGTCCCTTGAATAATATTCAAGAAGTGACTGGTTAAACTCCCTTGGAACAAATACAAAACAACGACCGGTGGATCCATTCCATTACGTTTAATGGAAGCTGCGGCCGAAGAGGTCCTTCGAGCAGATTACCTCTCCAAATGAGACGATGCATCATCGAAAATGATAGTTCCGAAATTATTATTGGACAGTGACGGATCACCCAGAGGGCTACTCCCATCTGGAAGGGTCGCCTCGCGTTGTATTGATGTTAGTTACAATTTATCGCAATAAACGTCGCGTAAACGATAGGGAGACGGGCCGTTTACGGCCGGAACCGATCGACCGGCAGTGTGTGAAATTATGTTGCAGAATGTAAGTCGGACAGGGAATACAACGGCCCAGCCGTAAAACAGCTTGAATGCGCGATAAAATCGCACAGGGGCGACATATTTCGCCTGGCCCTTTTATGAACGAGTTTTGAAAGATGTCGAGGGTGCGCTGCGAAGCAGGGATGCAGTTCCCTCGTGGGTATTCCCCGCGCGACATAAAACCCAACCGAGTCGCCAAAGAAGCATTTAGTTTAACCGAAATGAACCCTGGGAGTTTAGAAGTCAACTTGAAATTCTTTAATATCCTGTTGACGTTGATTCCGGAGAATCCTAGTCCCAGTTCACGGTTTGTTAATGAGAAAAGTGAATTGTGTATTTTCATTTTGTCCCGTGAGTTATATACTGCGACAACATTACGAATATACTAGTTTTGCAAATGAAATTCATTTATGTAAGGTACCAAAATCAAACTGACACCACATCATATTCATGTTACCACAGTAAACATAAAAGACTCAAAGCAGTGAAAAAAAAACGATTGTAACAAAAAATACTGACCAGAATGGGTTGAAACATCAGGAATAATAGAGAGGTCACGCTCGCAAACCACAACGAATCCCCAAATGTCAATCAAATGCAGGGATGTGCAAAAATTGGGGGTTAATTTCATGCAGGTGCATTTTTTACTGTTACTGCTTCAGGGTTCTAATTTCCCATATTATTTCAACATGTCTAGAATTCCACGATCGAATTTGTTTTTAACTCATGTTATTTGTAACGATTTTTAATTTGTTGTGTACTATTAAAACTGCACTATCAGTCTATTGTATGAATCCGAAGTCTGATTTTCTATGTTCTTTATCTGTTTTACCCTTATTCACTCTACATTCCAATTCCAATTATTCGCATCACATACGTTAATTAACGTTGTCATTTGATTGCCTCTCGATTAATTCAATTAACATGTAAATACACCAGACATTTTAGTTATATTTGGAACGCCCTCCAGCATTCGAACAAAGGCCTTCCCTTCAATAAACAACATTTGGTTTGGTTGCAAATCGATCGATTCAACACAAAACAGTGACGTGTTTGCTCGATGCTGTCAATTTCGGAAATATAATTTTGTTTGTCCGTCCTATTTTGGACTCAATAGAAAAAATAGGCATGCATATTCAAACGCCACATCAAAAGGGAACGAAACCGAGTGAGGATGTACTGACGAAACGCAACACGTAGCGAACGCAGAAAATTATCTATTAGTCTCAAACTTAATTAGTTGTGCTGTTATAGTTCGCCACTCGAAGCGGAGATTCATAGGAAGACTTCAGTAACATCACTCATCACGAGAGCATTACCGAAACGAGTGGGCGAAATACAGCGCGGGGCGTAATCATAATTTGTGTTCCGAAATTCTCAAGAGTCTTATCCCGCGCGTTAATCTCGAGGAATGCCTTGTTAATTTGAGAAATCGCAGCTAATTTATCCGCATTTCCCCTGGCATCGCGGGTGGTTGGAACTTTGGCCGACTAAACTGCGCGGAAAATTAAAAGCCGCTGGAGTTAAAAATTATTCCCGGAAAAGAAACGAGGACGAATAGTTGGGGGAACTCGTTGGATGGGAAATGCGCTGACCACGGGATGCGATGCAACGGATGATTAATCCGAGGGATGATTTTCGAGCAAACTTTAGAAGTCTAAAGCAACCTTCTGCAACGAAATTTGTTACCCTGGGTTTATTTGGCTGAATTGGAATTCAATTAGATTGGCATTCCGATTCAAATGGAATAGGATGAATTAAGTTCGATTTGGCGAAAATATCGCATTTTTCGAATGATAAAGGGAAAATTCCTCGCAAAAAAGTTTCGCATTTTTCGAATGTCAAAGGGAAAATTCCGCGCAAAAGACTTTCGCATTTTATTCTGGAACCTAGTGCAATTCGAGTACCTTACCCATCATCTAGGGGCTAGACAAACGCTCGGGCGTCGCGACGTAGAAAAATTGAACACGCCCGGGGGAAGATTCGCTGGGAAATTTGAGGTGCAGAAATTGAAAAATAAGTGTGTTAAGGAAATGTGTCACGTTCGTGCATGCACAGCTACGTACGTGAAGAGCAAGGCCGCTTTGCCGCTGCTTTCCGTGTGCGATGTAAATGTGAGGTGAGTGGAATGCATTTGCGGTTTCTGCTCATACCCGTGTTTATTTTTAATTTCTCGGATGGATCGCGGAAGGTCGGTTGTAAATCCTTTCTCGTGGACATTGAATTTTGAATGTAGTAACGATGAATTCCGACTAAACGCAATTTTCATATTTCATGCAATGGCTATAAGCGGATATGGGATATGACAACAGCATGCGTTTGCGACCACATAGGTGTCCTGTTTTCATCATAATCATGTAACCGATTTATAGTGGGTTGGTCGATGGAATTTAACGAATCATTTGGAGAGGAGCTCTAATTGCAACGGACACATCAACCACAGTAATGTGCTACCTCTCGATTGAAGATTGCAATATTCACCAAAATTGTTGAATAACATCAGTTATTAATCGTATACATTTGTATACGATCTTACTTCGTAAGATGAATAATCTTGTTAAACACCAAGAAGTACTCCACTTGACTTGATGTTGTGATTAGACTTCTTGTGAATTATTCACGCCCCTCAAGTGGAATATTAGTGTTACGACGTAACTACGCGTATTTGCGACGAGCTCCGCGCCCTGAGGGGTGGTTGTTGAGCGAGCGTCTCCCAAAAGGGGTTGTCGTATCGTGTGTAAATTCGATATCTTGCGACTCGCGTAAATTCAATAAACCGTGACTCGTGTGAATTCAATGCGCCCCGACTTGTGCAAATTCTCATTGTGACGAGGATATCCCGTCGAAGCGGAATCGGCAATGCGTTTATGTTAAGGTTGGGCGGATGGAGCTGCGAAAATCCCATTCGTAAACTTCTAATTGCCGGAAGGACGCGTCATTAATAAACGTCGGAGGTGCAAGCGCAGCGGTGCTTGTGCTTAAGTTTTTGCTGAGAAAAGCAATTTTCACGATTGCAACCAGTTATTTGTCTTTAGATGGTGAAAGGGGTTGAGGAGGGAAATGGAGGGGGTAACTGGGGGAAAACGGTAGCAGGAAGGAGGCACATATGTCTTTAATGGATTGCTCGCATCAAGTTGACTTTATATTCCGCGAGCTGCGGAATCAATCTTGCGAACACAATAAATACAAGTTTTGTTGGTTCGTGTCTGCAGCTCAATCTCGGAATTTAGCGTTCGAGCAAACTTAATAAGCGGCACGGAAACTTCTCGATAATTCCAGTTGCAAACGTAAGCACCGGATTAGCGCAGAATTCCGAAATTTGCGGATGATTGCTCCGGTTAATGAGTCCGACCCGTCCGAATGATGCCGAAGATCAGATTTGCTTGGTTTATTCAACCTGCGGTGCCCTTCCCATAAATATTTGCTCTTAGCGTATCGACATTCAGTTGGGGGCCTCTCAATTTATCTTCCATCGATTTCCGATAATGGCCGAAACCGCAGAGAGACCGCCACGTCCAACAGGAACAAGTCCGACCGGATCGGATAATTTTGGTGACATGTATCGCCGACCAGTTGAATTGGGACGTTTGGAAATTATTGATGGGTCACAGAATGCTTGCACGTTCCTGATGTTTATGCGTGGTTAGTTCGAGAGTGAGCTAGCCTCATTTGTTAATTACTACAAATGGTAGCAGTGCTGATTAAAATTGGGGGGTTAAGAAGCAAAACAAGCAATATGTAATTAATTTTTCCGTTTCATAAAATATTCCATTGAATGGGGTCTTTGCATGTGTTTCTTAAATTTTGTATATATAAACTACATGAAAATCCATTAGGTCCATATTCTTGCAAATCGCTCAATTTTGCAAGATAAGGCGGAAATTAATTTATAAAAAACATAAATTTCTCCATCGTTCAACTAGCGGCAGAACGTGGAACTTTATTGGGACCGAAGAAAATATGCCCATTTGTG